>JAGDQP010020677.1:0-32894 GCA_022664845.1 Lepisma saccharinum | reverse complement strand
GAAATCGAGAACTATACAAACAGCCACGGCTCACTTGGTAGAGTATTCTTTTCGTATTCAGAAAATCCTAAGATCAATTGAAGTGGCTGGCCATCCAAACTGAGGGTTTCCAAGTGTTTTTCCACAGCCACACAGGGCTAACGACGGGGACAGTACTTTTAAACCAGGACGCTAACGATTCCCTTCGCTCATCCTCTCCCTTAAACTATCCTGGTCTGAGCCAAAGTTGCCTAAAGGCTATAAATAAAATGCATTTCTTTTCACGAAGGACTTGTCAAATAAGGCCGAAAGTTTTTTGAAATGTGAACCTGAAGAAGAAAGATAAAATCAAATGCAAGAGGAAATATTACACGGTAAACAAAGAGTGAACACTTTATACTTCGTTGTACGTATATTGAAATTCATAAAAACATGGCGAATGGAAAAGAATCAAAGTGTGTAGAATTACATAAGGATATAACACTAATCAAATGTAGATATGGCAAGCTTGCATGTAATGAAAATCTGCATGTAATGGCGGTTTGGTATTTGTCAAAATTGTGTCTAACTTTTCAAATTTACAAAATTTCCCATTGGCCACTTTCTGTAGACCAGAGTGTACATTTTAAAACACACCCCTTTTAGAACTACTGAAATGAATCAAGTTTTGATTACTTCCGGTATATTTTTTTCCCCTTCCGGTTTCAATTTGAACACTTGTTGTACAATTCTTTTACACAAACTAATATGCATCAATACACTCTAGGCCTTTGGCTGCTTAGCAAACAATTCTAAAGTTGGAAGAAGCGGTGTTAGAACCTACGTCGTCTCATTGTCAGTGATCTTAGCTCATGCTTTAATAATTTTAACAATAATAATTTAATCATGCTTTTAGTGCATTTATTTGTCCTTGCATGTACTATATTACATGTGTTAACCTTACTTCTCAAACTGTGGGGTGGCAGGGCTGTGAGTTCAATATGGGCTAAAATTGAAACTTAGATATTATTTCTACTTGTTAATCATAGAGGGTGTTTTAATGCATAATTATGCTAATTAATATAGCTCTTTGATGTACACAATAATCCGAAGGGTCTGTTTTGAATTATCATTTATTTCACCCAAGCAAGAATTATTATACAACTGTGTCAGAAGTACGTATAAGCATTATATTTTGATAGAACAAAGTCTGCACAAATTTCACGCCATAAACATCCAAGCCCAAGGCGATATTCAAGCCCTCAACTTATTAGACGCTGACCCACCACCAAGTCCGGTAACTGAACTATGAACGATGATGATGGGTGCTCTGTCTGAAGGCAGACCCTGAACCTCAGGTCCGTGGGTAAGGTTAACCGAAAGGCGGTTTCACATTGCCTTTCATCGGATGAAGATGACGTCCTAAGGATAGGAACTACAGTTTAGCGTGGGTTTCGAATCACTTGTATCCCCAACGGGAATCGAAACCGGGCCCCTCAATTGCAGTGAACGTTACCACGTCCCACAAGGGACACGAACCATACGAATAACACAGTAAACGAATCAGGTTATACATGGTGTGGCAAGAGGTGGGGAAATGCTGTGCAGCAACATCACAAATTAAGTAATATCGAAGCCAATAATGTCGTCTTGGTAAATCACAAATTACCGCCCATTAGATAAAACGTAATTTTATTTTATCTTTATCTTGGTGAATGACAATGGTATTTGAACTTAAGAATGGACTTGAGCAAACTTGAAGATTCAGGGATGCTTTCCTATGTAAGAATTTATTGTCAGGAAATTGAAATTGTGCAATATACTGCCATAAAAATCCTATCACCTGAATAGGTACCAATATCTATAAAGTGAAGATTGGCAAGAAGAAAAGCAGAGAAACAGAGTAAGAGGATGACCAAGTTATATCTTTGTTGTGTCCGAACTACAGGAAAAGGAGAACAACAGAAGTAAAAAAGTTATCTTGAATTGTGGCTGCAAAAATAGGAGTTGTGTAATAACAAGAGAGGTAAAGAAATCTACGGATGGAACTACCGAAAGAAACAACCCTTTACTGTTCAGTATCTTTAAAGAAACACAAAGTAGAAAGAAACAAAAAAAGAACGTAAAGAAATCTACTAATATGTATTACTTTGGTGTAAATACGACGATACTTTTACGGCTACACTTTTTATTACCAAACGTTTTGTTTTCTCATGTTTTCTCTGCCGTTACATTCGCCCCCACGTATATATAAAAAAACAAAACAACATGCAGAAAGAAAAGATGTTAACATCTAGCGGCCTTCTATGTAACACATTCCTTCTTTAAAGAAAATGTTTCTTAAAGATAATTAGTGTGAACGAGAAATATTAATATGATTTTGAGTTTTAACAGCATCCCATACCGCCGCTAATTAAACACTTTCTCTAATCTAACAATGACATCTCTTCAAGATATAACTGTATAAAAATAATATTTGAAAAAAAAATATATATGTATATACATCAGTACGTTTCACGACGCTAAGGTAAAAGGGAAAATATCTTTCTCTTGTCTGTTTACATCTTTTATTTTGAAGTTCTCTTTTTATTACCTCCGAGATTACTGTGGTGTTCCAATGTTAAAAGAACGTAAAAAAAATGTTTATAAAAACTATCCGCATGTGACAGCTAAATCAAAATGTGATATTTTTCCTACTTTCGTTTTAAACTAAGAATGTTCCTTTGTTCAAGTCTTCAGTAGATTTTAAACGTAACTGACGGGAGCGTCCAAATCAAGTTCCGTGTTTCGAAGAACATTTAAATTTAGATAGACGAAAATGCAGTGAGTATAACGATTAGCTGGTTTTGTTTTGTTACATTGATTGTTTTGTTACATTTTTGCGGTTCTTTCTAAACGAATTATACGAATTACGGAACATTGGATAACAAACTTACGAATAGGTACTTTTTTTTTTAAATATGCCATCTTTCTTGAATATTTCAGGATGACGTTTCTGATAATCCGCATTTTCAAAGTGTATAGAATAGGTCTTCTCAATAGGTGGACCGCGGGTTACTCCGGCCAGCATGTGTAGGGATCGTTCAGATATTACGTAACTATTCAAGGGGGAAAAGGTTAAAGATTTGCTTATTTTATTTTACAATGGAGAGGGAGATCAGAGCAATGCTTACGTAAGATTCGTTTAAAACCATATTAATAAAAATTTAAGAATTTAAACAGTTCTTTCTACTAAGAAAAGAAGTGTGACAAGTCTAAGCACATGACGAGCGCTTACAAGGGTGAAGGGGGTCTAAAGTGACTAAACATATGCTTACGTAATATTTAAACAAACTATATTTCTATTGGCCTTCCATTAAAACAGTCACGCGTGAGAAAATTAATAAAAATAATAAAATATTGAATAAACTGATAGTTTTTTTTTTACATTCTTTAATTTAGTTGACAATGGTTCGTGGTGTCCTCAAACCTTGCAACGTTAATTTAACTCATTTCCCGACGTCAAAGAATGAAAAAAAATTGCACAGCGACGTAAGTCGGGTGACAATACAATATTCCTATATAAATTCCTTTCTATTGTTACTTTCATATATTTCTATATAAAAGCATATTTCATTTTTTTAAATACGGACTTCTTTATCCCAAAATAAATACTAGCCTGCAACGATATTGGGTTTTGACTGGTTGCAGAACACTTTAGGATTTGGGTGACAAGATCAGCATGAGAAAAGGTTCCCAAAGACGGAAATAACTCGGAAAAAATAATAATACACTATTTTAGACATACTTTTCTTAAACAATTCCTACTGAAAAGTAAAAAAATAATCTTATGCATAATTAAACAGAAAAGCATGATGCGCGCCGATTCAAGAATTTATTAAGTGACTGAGAGCGCCCCATCATGCTTTTCATTTTAGTTATGCATAAAATTAATTTTGACTTTTCAGTACGAATTGCCTTTAAAAAGTTTATTATTTTACTTCTACATTTTCCAGTTTTTGCTGGGCAGGGTATTGGTAGTTCGTGCCTTGGCCACGAGGCGCGTTGTGAACTCTTTGTAATACGATGTCCGGTAGATGGCAACGCCTTTGTTTCGCAAAATGTCGATAACGCTACTAAATAGTTCACTTTTCTCCTTGCTTTCTAAAACAAGTAGAAATGATTATTTGTAATCATCATTAAGCATTGCCCCCAGAAACGTCATATAAATGCATAAGTTGCCATTTGAAAAATTTGATTGAAAACAGGCGCTATGAAAGATAATTTATTGAGCGATATTTGTTCATTTCCCCAAATTTTCTCTGTACTTAGCTACTTTCTGAACAATGTACATATCTACCCTCAGATTCCTGGATATTACTAAATTGTTCTTTCAGTTTTTATAATTTTATGTCTAATAAGTTCAACGATATGGCAATTTCGAATTTATATTCGATGTACTTGTATGTTTAAAATAAACTTTGCATCTATTATGCCCGGCAGGTGTTTTTTTATCACAACGTTACCATATTGTGCAACTTCCACACTGAAAAAATCTATGAATCTGGGTATATATATTTTGCTCATAAGTTTAGGCTCGCTTATTTTTTCATTGAAATTTTTTAGTATAGACCTATAACGAGAAAATTAACGAATTTCCTGTTGGTTAGTTGGCTAAAACAATAGATTATCACTGTTCATTATATTTTATTAATTATTTTCTTTATTAATACGCTCTAATTCAGAGGACTCAAACTTGTGGCCCACGGGCCACATGTGATCCGACCACAAGTATCTTGCGGCTCGTATGCATGATTACAAAATAAAAATAATACATTCTGCTTTCAAGTATGTTGTAATTGTAATGTTCCTCTCATGTAAAATGTTGTTTAGGTATGGGCTAGTATTAGAACGATTTGGAGATTCCAGAAATAAAAATGTTTCACGAAAGATCAAGGTTTCTTTTTTTTTTAGCATGGCCGTAAATTATTATATGAGCTGGAATTCAACACAGCATTTGGTATTAGTTACATTATGTTACTATTATTCTCATTACAAAGCGATTGAAATATCAATTATCATTTGTAAATTTTGAAGAACGTGATGTGATATGAAAACTTAAAGAACTAAAAATATACGATAAGCAAAATCAGTATGTGGTATAAAGGCAAGAAGGCGAAAAATTTCTTAGGACAATTTTTTTAAAACTTGTCCTGTCCGCTTGTTGTTTACCATCACAGTTTTTTTTTAAAATAGTGTTTCCAGCACAAACTGGTATAGGTGTTTCAAGCTTGAAACTATTCAGCCGTTAACTAGGATGGCAGAGGTATGTAGAAAAAGAAAAAAAAAACGTAGAGAAAGAGTGAAGGCTTGAAATGAGATAAATTAATTCAGTTTTAGAGTTTACAGGTTTAAAAAAAAATGGTCAGATCAATCGGCGACCAAGACCACTGATTTCAAATCAAAATTTACTTTTTTTCTATCTGCTTTCCTTTAGTCACTGACAGTGAATTCTTTTCAATGGAGAAAGCTAAACAAATTAAAAATGACCTGTCAGTTTTAGTTATCATATTTTTTAAAATGAAGAATAAATGAAGGTTTGCTGAATCCAAATCTGAAATCAGTTTGAACTAATTGAGGCGCTATTGTGACTAATTCTTACTTGAAATCACCAAGCTGCCGTAGCTCAGTGAAAGAGTGTTGGCGTAGCATTCCGAAGGTCACGGGTTCGATCCCAGCGGCCGACCATCGTGACTGAAATTTTCCGCAGTCAAACCAAGCAAATGCTGGTATGGCTGGCGCCTTGAACATAGGCCCTGGCTGACACCTTCCCGAACCCTTTACCCTCCTCTATCTCAGGCTGAGTCTTAGATGTCTGAAGGCTATAAATAAAATTCAAATTCTTATTTAAAATCGAGAAGGATCTGTCAGTTTTTGAGATTCACCAGATTAAAAATGGCCTCGTACATCAAGGCTGTTGAGCTCAAATCTGAAATAAGTTTCTCCCTATCAGTCTATTGGCGCTAGCCTGCGCAACAGACCGACGGACATGGTGAAATTAAATGAGCACAAGAAAGCTTTTGGGTTCCTAAATCGAAAGAGGAAAGTAAAGAAAAATTATATTATTAAAAAATTTTTGAAAGTGTTAGACATGAGGATATGAAAATGTTTTTTTAAAAAGGCATGAATGAGGATGGTGATAGTGAAATATCCATTCTAGAAGTAGAAAAGTATTTTGTATAGTCCCCATGAATGAAAACAAGGTAGAATAAATGTTTTCCATTGGGAAAGGGTGGAGATCTTTACGAAGAATGTGTGGAAGAATGCCAGAAACCATTTTAAATGGAGATTTAGAAATCAATGGAAGAAAGTCAAGTAGTGAAAAGTTGTAATGGAGTATTTAAGAGAGTATAAAATTGAAGGCCATACAAGATGTACATGTATAATGGAACTGAAGGAGAGACAGAGAAGAAATAATTCACTAGTTAGCAGCATTTAGTTACCACCCAAATACGAAAGCTTTTTAGGAAACGTTTCTCGGTATAAACAGAATAGTAATTGAGACTTCTGTAGGTATTGGCTCATTTATACTTTTTATCTAGCGGAGAAGAAACACAAGTTTAATGTGATTTAATAAGCCTCAGTACCTGTGTGTGTGAGTTTTCATATTTTTAAAGATACTGGACAAATGACAAGCAATCATGAAATTCTGGAAAGTGGCTCCAATAATACATATGAATGTGTATCAAATGAATTACCTGGCATTTTCACGTTGTTTATTTTAGCTAAGAATCAATACATCAATAATGGCGTAGGCGTATGACGTCATCAATTATGGGTATTCTAATTTCTCAGCTAAAATAAACAATGTCAAAATATCAGGTAGTTCATTTAATACACACTCGCAAGTATTATTGGGGCAACTTTCCAAAATTTCATTATTGCTTGTCATTTGTCCAGTATCTTTAAAAATATGAAAACTCACATACACGCAGCGAAGGTACTGAGGGCTCTTCAAGATGAAATTTGTTCAAATCGGACCATGAAATGTCCCTTATAATACGAGAATACTGCACTGGAACGGGAAATATCGAAAATAAATATTTTACAAATTTGAATTCTGAATTTAATGTAATTCTTTTAGGCAACTTTATATAATGATAGGAAGAATTGGTGGAATGAAGAAAGAGGGAAAAAACTGAGTACCCCGAGTAACTCATGCACGTGGTGCACGGAGTCCACAGAACCCACATGACACGATTTGGTATCTAACTAATAATCCCACGTACCGGAGGTGAGTGCTCTACCACTGAGACAACGCGGTCCCAAATATTTTACGAAATAATTGCAAAACGCGTTAAATTTTAAAATATGATAGTTTTCTCATTCTATACGAAACCCCCCCCCCCCCCCAAGCAACTGACAAGTAACGCCAAAATTTGTCTCTGTATCACAGATGAAAGCTCTGTAATATTTTTACACAAAAGCTAAGATAAACTAATGAAATTAAGAAAAACTTACAATGTTTCCACCTTATGACTTTAACTCATGTTCTAATAGTTAAAACAAGCATATTTCAGACTACCAATAATGAGGGGAGGTACGAATCATAAGTCATTGCCTTCACTGGCCATTCTGATTAAAGTATCTCCAGGGTTTTCCTATCGTAGTATCTGAATGCCAAAATATTACCTGAAAACGTCCATGACCTTTTTGTTTTAGCGGGGGATTTCCTACCTTACGTTTCACCATCCCTTTCTACTTTGGACATCTTATTCTCAGAGAAAAAATATCGCCGAGGGACAACATCCTGTATATATTTGTGACGTATTTCGAATATAAACGCGCATATCGAATATCAATATGCAAATAACAAAAGTTAAAGTTTTGATAGTCCATAGTGATCTGATTTGTGTTCTTACGTGTGTTTCTAGTCTTTGCAAAGACAAAGTATTTGCTGAGCAGTGAATTTGTGACAGCGTTTTCGATTTTCACTGTTTTATCGCTTACGTAATCACTATGCAAAGATAATATGTTTGAATTCCAGTCTCCGAAAACATACGATTGAAAAATGCCTCGTCAATTACGTCTATCGAGAGATTAAAATTAGCTCTTGCGTAGAGTTGTCATTTACACCATCCAGGCACTCACAAATCAATACCACACACAATCATAAAGGATTAGAAACCTTGTTGAAAGCAAACAAAGCAACAGATTACAATTATACTCCTCCTAAAATTGCTTTAATTATAAACTAAACATAATTTTAGTATCTTCACTTACCTGGCAGGTATCTTCATTGTTATATGCTTGAGATAGACGCCTTTTTGCAGTAAGTGCCGAGTTCTATTATGTAAGCCTAACACAGCCATCCTCCCTAGACGATCAACGATCGTTTACTAGAATTTCCGTTACTCAACTGCGCATGATCCACGTACAAAGAACCAACCTCAACCCCCAACATCTTCTTGTACTCCCGCATTCAAGGTCATGGCTAGCAAAAAATCAATATTACCGTCGTTGGCTCTCCCACATGCAAGTCCAAGATACATCTTCCTCCCCCACATTCTTCGTATCCTGCTTTATTTCTCTTCTAGGATTATTTTTTTTCTTGTTTTATATTATTATTATTAATAATAATATAAGTAGTATATGAATACTATTCTAGATAATTTATATTTCCTTATATTTTCAAAAATATTCTAGCAAGAAAATAACCAATATTTCCATTTTTAAAACTTATCTTAACATAAAGTAGTTTTTCTTTTATTTTGGGAAACTAACCGGGGAAAAAATCACAATTGCCAACGTGACCAAAACTCGAAACTACTCCCCATTCCCTGTATTGATCCGACGTTTTTCACTGTACTATGAAGATATGTTTTCGCCTGCTTTTCCAAATATATTTTCTTCTTCTAGAAGGATCTGTGGTCTAAGGCTAAGTTTGAGGGATGACGCCTCTCGGCGAACACAGTTCTAGAAAAGGGATTTGTGCAAAGATATTATTATATTATCATGGGATTCACCTGATTAAATTAATGACATTTAGGAAGACGTTTAGTCAGAAAGGTGAACCTCGATCTTATGAATTACGAGATCAAGGTAGATTCAAATGCATAGAAACGCGTAGAAAAAACTTTCAAACGCATAAAAAGTAGCACAATAGACCAAAATTTGGTGAAAATTAGATGAGTTGTCTCGGCGGAGAATTGTTACAAATGAAACTGAAACTGACGCCTAAAGGAGCATCTTAACTTCACTCCACTTAATTATTGCTCACTTCACTTCAATAATGATTCTTTTGTGAAATTATCCTCCAGTATAAGCAACCGTGCTAGTAGTAAGTGTAATTTGGGTGCTCTAACTCTCAGGGTTTTTAATTTACTGTTGGTGAAGTTTTATCGTCCAACGGTTTATTAACTGAAAAATATTATAAAGTGACCGCAATGGGAACATCTGATATAAAGCAAAGAAATGCATCTAAATCGGTACATTCGTTGAAAAGTTACGTAGTACAGAAAACAAGAAGTAAGAGCACATCGAATTTAGAAGTTCCTTAAATTGGTTTAAAGAAGAGAGGAGGAATCCGAAAAGTATTGTGAAATTAGAATAAAATCTTATTCGTTGAAAAAGACAGACTAACGCGTGTTGGCTACTAGGTCGATAGGAGCAAACAGGATCTCTTTCTCCGTGTCGGTTCCATGAGGCTCCGCAACATTGGTAATCTCATCAACAGCCTAATTATATGACGAAGTGGAGGAGTTGTAGATGACAAGCGATGATAAATTTTGTTATGTCTTCCTTCCTGCAGTCCTAAATTCTCCTTTTCCCCGCCTTTTTATGTTACAGAAAACATTTTACCATTATTTCTTCTAATAGAAATTATACAATAGAAGATAAACAAGAGTACCTACAGCCGCTCTTGCGGGTTTTCACCCATATTTATGGCAGAAAATTCAATGAAACATGTTTCTTTTCTATTCAGATAAGACAAGAACCAAATATATCTCTTTAAGTTTTTAAAGGATGGAGAAAAATTATTTTCAGAGCTAGTAAGTAATTGTAATATTTCTTTCGCGATCACTTTTTCGTTTTGTTCTAAGAACGACTAGATTGGTATTCGAACCTCTTTTCTTATTGCTTGACAATTTCATTTTATTTTCTCAATTGCTTTGCAATCTGGCACACCAAATAAGAAAACACGGTTGAAAACGTGGTTATTTCTTCAGTTTGAGCTCAAGATGATGTTACGATATCACTTCTATACGACGAGTTGAATTATTTCCAGTTAGTTAGGCTATTTTATAAAGTTTAATTACCATGTCCCATTACACACAGCGAGTGAAGAAAACTAATGGGCGGTGCCTTTATTGTGTACATATAGAATACATACAATTATACTATCACAGCATTCATCTGGCGACACTGAGCATAGAAAAAACACCACTACTGATGTACAGTCTGTGTGTGACCTTCGCCACTTGAGGGAGCAAACTATCTCCAATATCTCAGTTTGATAGAAAATTGAATCACGGTATTTCAAGTTTGGTTGAATGTTCCCCAAAGTAAAAAATAAAAAGTCCATTCGTTCGCCCACCCTTCCCTGTCCGGTAAGAACACTAGGCGGACACAGACCTCTTCCCGTTTGATATGAGTCTGTAGTCACTAAGTAAAAAGCTGACTCTTTAAGTTACATAGCCAATTCTTCTTGACATGGAGTTGTTAATTTAACGTGCTCCGTTATCAGCTCTCAGCCTTGAACCTCTTTGTCCAGAATCGATTATGACAGGCGGAGGAGAGAGCATGGGAAAAAGCGTAAGACGTCTGACATACTTTTTTTCATGTATTGATTCAAAAGGAAAGAGAAAATAAAAATAATATGAAACACATTACAAGAGACTTTATAAATATTTACAAGAGGTTTAGTGGCTAAGGTAATGACTTATGAATTAGCAGGCAGGTTCGAGTCCAAATAGCGGTCATCTTGAAATTAGGGTTTAACCCAGTTTTCACCAGACGATCTAGAAAAATAACCTGGCATTTACATAGTATTCATTACCCGCTGCTGCCTGTAAGAGTTGACTCTGAGGGATGTCATCTCTCTAACTCATGACGGGTTCAGTTAAGCATATTAAAATGTCTGTCCAGCTTTCCTTTTTAAAATGTGTTTTATACCAGATATATTGACACCACTGAAATCATTGCCTTGGTGCTTTTTCACAACAAAGAGGTTTAGCGTGTTATTGAGTATATTCTCCTTACTACACATCAGAGAGTGAGTGTGTTTGTGTGTATGTGTGTGTGTGAGAGAGAGAGGGCATAGATCCTTTAAGAACACACACACATAGTACACACACACTTTAAAAGGGTGTGCCCACAAGCCTATGACAATGTATTTCATTCAGTAGTAAAAAAAAAAGAAGAACGTATTTTTCTGAGAAATAAAATCACATTCATCTGCTGAGAACAATAGAAAATGAATCAAGACAATATAGGGATATACGAGGAGAGAAATATCGAAGGAAACCCCAAACTTAGCATTTTCTTTTACGGAATGAATTTTTGTGGTTTTTTAATAATGACGTTTACATATCCTATGACATCACTGCATATCCGGCTTCACATGAGGAGTTTCCTCCTCTAGATCCCTCTCTCTCCCTTTCGTTTGCATGGACCGTGCCGCTACGAACCTGGCAAAGTGATTCCGAGCTCTCTCCGCGCGCGCGCTCGCAACATATCCTCACATTTCTAATCCACGTGATTTTGACCGCGTGTTGCCATCCTCATGCGCAAGAATGTCTCCATTGGTGAAGAGAGAGGAGAAAACCCGCTTTCCGGAACGGAATGCGATCTTCTCTTTTTTTCTTTTCCCCCTCTCTCCGCTTAAATATTCACACATCAACATCATACAACAATTGCGATTCCGTTTTATAATTACGTAAATTTGTAACGAGCAATTACCTTACGGTTTCTTACCACCTTGTTTTTTTTATAATGATGTATATTTGACGTCATAAGTTTATACGCTTGTCAACGAACGAAGTTGAAGAAAACTTATAAAAGAGTGTCCTTCAAGTGCTAGTTTTATTAATGTCGGACACAACAGTAAATACTATTGTCTTCACCACGCTACGAGCGTAAGATGTTCGTTCAGCAGCAACGCGAGCAGTTATCGTAAATGTGTTTCTTTGACATCAATCCCTGTTTCTACTCAGAAGTTGTGAGCATACCAAGAACAAAGTCGTGTGAGTGCAAACGTTTTGATTTTCTTTTTTAAGTACAAGATTTGACATAATTTGCCTTTGTACTAGTGCAAAGTGTTGTCCTTTTTTTTTCTTTACCTCCTCTTTCTTCAATTTCCAAAGTTATTCAGAAAAACGAAATGAAGATATCGAAACACAAAACAATGGAATAAAAATAATCTTCACTCTCATTCTGATTGAATGTATGAGGACGTCGGCGGACCTGACCTGTTGTAGAGATATACAATGCGTATACAGAAGTTAAGTATTGAATTATTTTTATTAAAATATACTCAGTAGTACTTTTCTTCTTAATTGTAAAGAATTATATTTTTTAGAAGCCTTTAGTTACTTTCTGTAGTAGTGTTGAGGATTGTGGTCGACACTAACTTAACCCAAGTTTTTTTACTTTTTTCTTTTCTTTTGAAAGATTGAGGGCAAACGACAAATATTATATATATATATACCATATTTAAACAGACAAAGTAGTTTTTAAAGTGTGTGGTATGAAGCTATAAGTGTTGCAAAGAAACTATGTTCAATAAGGATTTGGCGGCGCGCCACACGCTGTCATAATTTGCGGACAATAAATATTTCAACTGGAAGTAACTAATTTGTTTGCAATTCTTATCGCTTCATATTGCAGAGTTTCATAATAACAACCTTGTATTCATTACAAAATTGTAATAATGGCCAATTTGGCTATTTAAAAGAAAAATGGAAATCGACTTATAGTACGATCTTGATTAGTATATAATCTAATAGTGAACAATGACGTATTCAGGATTCTCTTGGGCGGTCTTAACTCTCTCCGAAAATTCAGATAGATAGACCGACAATAGATCGTCCCGCAAAAGCACCTGGAACCCGCTCCAGATTCTTTTAGCTACGTCCTTGATAAACAATACTTATAGATGAGTTTAATTGGGTAGGTGCACCTTTGAATAAAGAACCCTATATTACTTTTCTCGTTTATTGAAAGACCTGTAAACTGGTTTCTTGGGAAAGTACGGTAATATTGATTGGTTTGAGTATATTGTATGGCAATAATTTTCAACATGTGGAACACGAACCAATTATATATTTAGTTATTTTTACTGCTTTTTTGTTCACATAGCATAAACATTTTTTTTTATTTGAGGTGTTTATTCGAACAAAACAAAAAGCAAAAAGATTTTTAAAAAAATTTATAAAATAATAATAATACCCATAAGTTCTCTGCTGCTGGCCCAATCTTTTGCTGTAGTTCGCATCTGTTCTATTGCCATGACATAACTCATATTAATACTATCGAACTTTCTATTTTATTAGTAGGCCTATGTATGTATGCCAGAATAATGCACTCGTATTTTACAATAATATTTATTGTATGATGGGTTTATTTTTATTTCACCACACCACGTAGGATTGCCAACTTTTCTTGTTAAGGTAAGGGAAAATTGTGACGAATGTTATTTTTGTTGTACAGTTGACCTTATTAAAAGTTATATTTATTTATATTTTTCATAATTGTACGAAGTTTTGAGATTGCTGTTTACTTATTCTAGAAATTCTTTCCGTACATAACTAAAATCAATTCTGAATTCGCATATTAATGCATCAATTTCGCGTTATTTTCTGAATGATAGTGCAGAGATGAGTTCAAAATGGAAGTCCGGATTTGGTTTAAAAATTTAATACTTCCTGTATAAAATAGTGTAGTTGGTGATGTGACTGGGTACAGCAGGGGTGGGGAAGAATGATCATTGGTTTCAGAGGTTCCGGATTCTGAAAAGATTGGGAACCACTGTTATATAGTTCGAAGTGTATTAGACTCTTGTCAATCGGATTTTGGCTCATTTTGAGTGCCTTATTGAATGAGGTGATAGAAGTATTCTGCTTCTCTTTGGAACACACTCTCATTTGAATGCAATTGAAGTATCCTCAAACCAGTTTGTTGAAGAAATAATCTGGTTAATTTGAAAACTGTAGGAGGTTTTGTAAGACAGTAAGGGTCTTCATGAATTGCAGGGCCCACCACAATGAAGTTAACTAATTTGTGCGTTGATCCCTTTTCTTACTAGTACAGTATATACAATCTTGAGACACATTGCATGGCAAAATATAAGGAAAACAGCATAAGGTATATGTCAGCAAGGGGTTATATGGCAAGCCATTCCAAATTTGAAATTGTACTTTACGTAGAATGATGTGGTTTATACTCGAATCTGATTGGACGTCTATAAGGGCACGGTGGCTCAGTAGTAGAGCGCTCACCTCTGGCGTTTGGGGTCCTCGATTCGATCCCAGCTTGTGCCATGTGGACTTTATGGTGGACAAATACAGTGTGTGTGGGTTTTCCCGGAGTTCTCTCGTTTCCTTCCACTTTCTTCATTCCACCAATTCTCCCATCATCATCCATTCGACCTGAACCAAAGTTGACTAAAGTCCTTAAATAAAGTTTCAAAATTTAGTTTCTGATTGGATCCCTAAATTAGTTTTCCCGATTTTTTCAATGTTCTTTGGTTATTAAGTTCGGATAAAGTCAAAGGATCTGTGCCCAGCTTGATATGACAAGAATAAGTATTATTATTATTAAGGTAAGTAAGAATAGCTGCATTAATGTATCGAATTTAGTAGTAGTAGTAGTAGTAGTAGTAGAAGTAGTAGTAGTAGCCACAGCAGTTATTAAAGAAAGGATTTCATTTTTTTTACAAATTTGTAAAATCATGTGCATAGATTTATTAAGACATTGATTAGCTCTAAGTATCACTATATTTAGTTTTATAGGGTAGGCAGACAAGACTTGTTCTCGTTCAGTTGTACAATTACAGAGTTATACGCTCTTTGGCGTGAAGAACAGGAGACCAAACTTAATTTAAACACCTAAAGAAATCAGTCTATTGTCGAGTGCATCGATAGAATATACACATGGTAAGTAATGTTTTAGCAATAAAACAAATACTTTATTCTTGTTACTGTACAGTACAACCTCTCAAATTGGACAGGTCTTTATCCTCAACAGGCCTTCAAGTGAAACGGTGTTTCAAAGAACCAATACAGGTTAGCGTACGTAATCTTTCTTCCTTCCCAATATTTCGGAGACCTCTGTAAGTTAGAGAAACCAAAGATGTCACACTTAGAGAGGTTTTACTGTATTTATTTTATAGGTTTTAAGGATAATGATATAAACAGAAAAAAAAATGTTGTACTAAGACAACTAACAGTGATAACAGCTATTCTTCCAATTATTTTGCCATCTTTTATTAATATTTCACAAGCGCCATATAATATATTCTCGTAATTGTCTGTATCTATGAAAAGTATCGTGTTTCTAAACCTACTACTTCATCTTTCTTATCAGGTTTCTTGATGCAGTTTCCTTATATAAAGTAACTGAAAGTTTCCATTACAATAACATTTTCTTTACTTTCTTGTAGGTTTATGTTCAATCCATGAGAAAGTAAAGGAATATGTTGACTATAGAAATGTGTAATAGACGTTTCAGGGACATGTGTCATCTTCATGACATATTCAGTACTAGTACTTATTCAAAATGTGTATTAAAATATATTCCATATGGTTATACAGGATGTCCATTAAAAAATACTGCAAACTTGGGTGCAAATTTACATCAAACCAAGAGAAAAAAAGTATCTTTGAACAAATTCTGAAACCTACTTAGCTTCGGAGCTAGAGGCGGTCAAAGTTACAGCAATATTGTCACAAGTATTGGCGTAAGCGGTGTCGGTTTAGCAAATCACACTGGAAGCAGTACCCGATACATCTATTTAAGTAACGTTTATGATTGGTGAATGCAGCTTAGAGGAGATTTTTATGCTTGCCCGATTAAACAATTTAATTACTTGACAACGAAATTCTTCGGCTGAGAAACCTGCGTATACGGCACTCCCTGAACCACAAACACTGTATATCAAGATGTATCGGGTATTACTTTGAGTGTAATTAGCTAAAGCGAAACCGCTTACACCATTGTGTGTCGTGGCATGACGTCATTTGTGACGATGACGCCGTAACTTTGAGTGCCTGCATCTTTGAAACTGTGCATAATTTTGAATTTCTTCAAGGATTTTTTTTTCTTGTTTTGATGGAAATAATCACATTCCGAAGTTTGTACCACTATTTCGGGGATATCCTGTATAGTCAACAAGAAACGGATAAGATAATCATTTTGTAAACGCATTTGAGCTTTATTATCGTCAATATGTATGTTTGTTGCGTAAGACAAATAGTATAATTCCTTCTCCTCCTCCTCCTCCTCCTCATCAGACAACAATCTTCTCATTGGTTAGCTACAATAGTCCACCTTTTCCTCCTCTACAGTATAAATGCACAGCTTTTTCAATATACGTAGCCCGAAAAAACATAGTTGCTTTACTTATTGCCTAAAATTTGCTTAACTTATAAAATCTATCGTTCTGGGAACGGTCAAAATACAAGCCCAGGAGACTGACTATACATGGTGGATACGAGGGACCATGGTGTCTATGGTCTTCCTATGATCAAAATTAGATACGCATGTAAAGTGTGGTATAGACTGGCCAAATAGTGTGGATTTATATAGCGAATATACACACACATAGACAGATTATATTTTAAATCCCAACAGCCATGTTCAGAAACTTTTTGTTTTCAAGTGACTAGAGCTGTACTAACGAGTAATTAACAGTCTTCTAACAATGATAGTCAATCGTTACAGTGCAAGTCACTCAAAAAAAAAACCTTTCTGAAATCAGCTGCAAATCTTTAAACTATACAACCAAAGTTTCTTTCCATGCTGCGTTAAAGACTTAATTGAGATAGATGAGTATTTATTGCAGAGGATGTAAGTCGGTTCCTATATAGCGCCTGCAACTACCCTCTTAAATGAATTTTATTCTATTTAGATTATATGGACTAGATAAGCGTCTATCACATAAATTTATTTCAAATATGAGCAATGACGTCCTTTGGCGACCATATTCTGAATAAGATAATCACAGCTTTAATTTAGGGAGAATTCACCTCGTGAAACGGAGAACTCTTTAAAAGGTCAGCTAAGGCAACCTGCAACAGGACTCGAATTTGCGTGCCTCCTAATTGAAGTTTCAAAGACTGTTATTGTAACTACTAGACATTTCGCAGGCAGGGAATAACCATTCTGTAAGCATCTCAACACCAAAATATTCATTCAGGAAGCTAAACAGTAAGCGTGACGTAGGACGAAAAATCAATAGCTGGTTAGATTCATATCTTATTCAATCACTGTAACATCTATCTTTGCCGTAACATGTTACTTGCAATGTAGAGTGTTATATTACTATACTTGAAGCATATAAGCTTACAGTATACTAATTGTGTTCTTATTTTATCTTGAATGGGAGTTATCTTATTTGTAACGTAGAATTAACATTGAAGTACTTATAATCACCTATAACTATAGGAAAATTTACCCCTGATATCGTCTATCACTCATCATATGTAGTCTCTGAAATATGAATTATCTAACTCAGTGTGTAATTTACTGGTTACAGTCGTGGATCTTAGATTGACCCTTAAGACGCACGTAGTTTCGAGTCTTGTTACCGGCCGCACTGGTTGAGCCCCACCTCTCAGTTTCATTAGCCTCGTCTGAGCCATAGCAGTTTGTCTAACTCGAAATATAAGTTAAATAAAAGAAAACTGTGGATACTCGAAGAAAATTGACATTTGTGGAACCCGATTATGATGGGTAAAGACAAGATAAAATAAATTGTATGGGCGGTAACAGCACTATGGCTTACGCCCGTCCCGATGATGATGGGTGTTCTGCCAGAAGGCATGATCTGGCCCGAATGTCGCTGGACAAGGCGAACCAAAGGCGGTTTGCCATTGCCTTCCATCGGATGAAGATGGCATCCTAAGGACGGGATTTACAGTTAAACGTAGGCTCCGAACCACGTGCGTCCCCATCAGAAATCCAACCCCTGATCCTTTGATTACAAGGTAGCGAGCGTTACGACTCAGCCACAGCGCACACTACCTTTACCTAGAGAAGTTGAAACGCTAACGTTGAACATCACTTAACGTGTTTGTGTACTTATTTCAATATCCATTAGTAGACTCGACAAGTTATCACAAGTCGCTGAAGGATGAAGGACATTGGCGAGTACTTCTTCTGAGGGAAGAGAAGGAGCAACTATAACCACTATTCTAGGTAGAATTTCGATCTGGTGGAATTGATGAAATACTTATAAAACCAGACAAGAAGGCCTGCGTAAGTAGGATTAAAATTTGTTCCGACCTTTGCCACTAGACCACGGGCTTCATTACTGTTCACTTCCCGTTTTCTCTTATGTTCAACATAATGGTAGTAAGGTAGCACTGCTAACGAAAAAAGCATGCAACCAAATCATAAGTGAGAAAGTAAATCATAAGATAAGAGAAACATGAGATAATGCATTATCTCCTGATCTATCTTCAAACTCTCAGAACGAGAATCCAAACAGAAGTCCTCGGCCTCCCACAGCACTTCTTTTCTCTCTGGTTTACTAAAGAATACAATCAGATAGGTCAGTATATCTCGCGGTTCTAGAACAATCAAGGATTTTTCCCGTTCTAGTGCTATTCGCTCTGGTTGGCACCACTGCTTAAAACCGCTGCAGCTGTGCTATCCACCCGCTCTCCTCCTACACAAGTATTCCTCGTCTCGCCTTCTCTTGCGCGCTCGCTCGCTCGATCTCTCTCACTCATATTGTGATCCCTGCCTCTCAGCCCGCGCCCAAAGTCAATCCACGACGTCATAAATACGACGTCACAACGATGACGTTGCGGAGCATCTTCAACCAATAATAGTGAGCGCCGGAGTTAGTCGACCAGCAGATTGGCTGCCGCGTAACGATCTCGCTGCTACCATCCACGTCTGTGACGTCACAAGAGTCTGACGTCACTCCTATCTAGTATCTGAGTGAGTTTATAGGCTATGCTCTCAAGTGTTTCTCTGGCAGTTGCATGTTGAACAGTGGGCTTGCATGCTGTTAGGGGGACATAGCAGTTTGTGTTCTTATATAAGAGTGACATACATTGTGGATAATATTATTCGTAGCCATATGTACAGTTCAGGACATAAACGGACAATCAGATATTATTAGGTGTTTGTGTGAGGAAAGTGTGTTTATAACCCCCTATGCGTTTCTCGTGGAGTGATATATTGGTCGTGCTGGATCGCAGACTTACAGATACTACACCTGAGGACAGTGGACACACAGCCTGTGAGCCGGGGACTCCCCAGGACAGCGATCAAGAATCGCCACCTGTTACTACCACATCAAGTTTCTTTGGACTTACAGACACTGCTACTAGCTCTTCAGGTGGGTTTATGTCGCCGTGTGTAGTTGGTGTTTATCTGTAGACAGTTACCTATAGTTGTCCCATTCCCCACCTACCCTTACATGAAAGATTTTGTGGACCATTTATTAGTTCCCATTTATACACGCACACATAAAAAAAAAGTTAGTTGTTCGTTTTATTATTCTTATTTCTTTCCCACACGCTGGTGAAATATTGCTATGTGTTTGTGTTTGTGCCTTAAATATACATCCAGACTTGGTTATCAACAGTGACAGCGCGCGGAATTATTTCGTATTTTTGCGGTTTTGTTGTCAACACTATAATAAACACGCGCGACCTGTATGGCAATCGGTGGTTCACCGGAACAAATACAGATTAAGTGTTACTGGAACTTTTATTTTTGTATCTTTAAACGAGACGTCACCAATTATAAGACAGAGGAGCTCACTTCCACACCAACATGTACCACTCAAGGAGATGCGAACCAGTCACTCTTCAGTGAACAGGACATCTGGAAGAACGGATTATAGATCATTAAAATCTCACGTGTTCTGTAAGTGTATTTTTTTTATTTTTGTTTTGTTTTAACAAGTAAATATTATTATTAATTGCGAACGTATAATAGAATTAAAAGATAACCGTTGAACAAATCATAACGTGTATTCCCCCCCCCCCAAAAAAAAGGTTGAAAGGGACCCCACGAATTGAAGTTGAATGATTTTTTTAAACTAATTCCATATTTGTGGATATTTTAAATGACTCCCTTTTTTTATGGGTCTAAATCGATGACATTCTTTATACCTGGTCAAGAAAAATGTTGTTTGTTTATTTGTTGCCGACAGATATTTCTAACAAGGGGAAACAATTGTAAGATTGTTCCACTCCTACTTTGTGCCAATCTCCTGTTCCTTCATTGACGCAAGGCAGAGTCATGTGGATAGGTTGTAAGCACGTGTTTGTTGGCTTTGGCCCAGAATTTTTGGAACGAATTCAAAGTCACAAGGCAGTCCCATGACCGGTTTAGTTATAGATGATTTAAATATAAGTTCGGAGCACGCGCTGTCTTAAAATTAAACTCTCACAAGATAATTATGTAAAGCGACAGTTTGGACGCTTTGGGCTTGTCACATGTGTAACATAAGTTTTTTTTTTTTCTGGGGAGAGGCACATCAACAAGAGAACAGACACATTCCACCAGGCCACGCGCTCCGAGAACAGATGAGCATGGATCGTAATTCGCTTACGTCAATCCTGGGTGTGACGTCAAGTTTGCGTCATTGGTGCTAGTGACGTCATTCGTTCAATTGATTCCGTGCTTGTTCCGATGACGCAACGGAAGTAGCATCCGGAAACCTCCTAGGAAAGGCGCGGCTGCTCTCGTCCGCTTCGTCTTTAGCTCGAGGCAAGGAAGAAAAAAAGTGTATTCTGCACACAAAGCGGTATTTCCGGCTAGCTTGGAGACGCCCGCGATTGAGTGAAACAATTTATTTTGACATAATCGACACACCACATTCTAAGTACTTATATTTTTCATGGATAAATCTGTAAATGAAGTTACTATACCGCTTATAGATGGCTTATAGAGGCACTAAAGATACAGTCTGCAGAAATGTAACTTAGGAGACGGCCCCCTGAACTGTGTTGACGTCATATGCGCGTTTATATAGTACAATGTTTTAGCGACAGGTGGCAGCACGACAAACTGTGGGAAATAGTTGCAGACAGAAAGCAGCTGACAGTATTATCTTATGCTTTCTATAAATAAACTAACACTTGTTTCACACGATGAGCAATGCTTATGACTGAAAAAAATAAAAGCAGTCGCTGAGCGGACACAGAAATTCGGTTTTATTGTAGATACATGTGTGTGCAATTGACATATTTCGTATGGTAACAATATAAGTTAAATTTAACGTGAAATGTAGAGATATATTTGGATTTTTTATTGGATTCAGATCTAAGGGAATATTACACGTTAAAATGATCATATACTGCGTTCTATAATCTCTAAAATTCTTGACAACCGTCATGAAACATGTGCTGATCGCGAAATTTTTTGTATTTAATTATGACATAATTCCGTGTTTTAAGTCGTAACAAATTCGGAACATTTGTAAATAGCTTGGTTTTCACGCTTACATTCAATTGCTTGATGGCACTAGTCTCAGCGATAGAATTTTAAGTGTAATGAATATGGGATGTCTGTTTGATTGTGCCGTTAGGAGCTAAAATGAGGCCTAACTATCGGGGCACTTTCTGTAAATATAGAAAAGGCATTTTATTCCACAGGCAGTGATATGTCTCTCTCAGACTTAATAATTCTATTAGCTAATAAGAAGAATGCTATATTACCTGTAAGCAATCTATCATGCATGTCTAAATTGTCGTCCACACATAAAAAATATCGTTCGGAGTGGCTTGGCACTTGTTTTGTAATAGATCCTGGATCTGAGGCCCGGTTTTCATGGCTGGAGTTTTCCATATTTTCGGGTTAGTCACACAAGATAGTAGCTTGATTGAAGGCGAAGTTCTCTACCTTTTTCATTCCTTTTTCCACGGATGCAATACAATTGCCGTCTATTTAGGTACTTTCACTCAGAAGGAATTTATGCTTCTCCGAGAGAACCAAACTCTCAAGAAAAATATTTTTTATAATTTCTAGGAATCTCGGGGGTTTTGATATTCGGGAAGATTTTCTTCTGGGACAGCACTTGGGTTCATCACTGCTATTAAGGTCCTAAAATAAACCATCAATCAATACGGAAAACGAAAATAATGTTGACTTAGAAAGAAATCTAACATAAAGAACTGGAGATATATTTGCTAAAAACTTTATGGAAAGAGCTTGCTATATGACGATAACAATCTGTGAAGAGGCTATGATGGAATGTCACTTTGTAGTAAGTTCAAGGGAAAATGTAATAAAGTAATAGTTACTACTTGTAGCAAAATAATGCCGTTATAACAAATAGGCTTCTCTTATCATAGACTCTTCCACCATGCTTCATTGTTATTAGTCTTGGATGGAAAGTCTACACTTCGCATGGGCACACCCTTGCATTCGCCGGACGAGCTTCAAGATGATTTCAGACGTTCGGACTACGTAAAATGTCATAAACACCGATGTCAACTTTACGTCCTGTGATAATCCAAGATCTATCAGTAGTTCAACACGTAAAAGCACTTGGCTGAGTTTACCAATGAGATTGAATCCGTACCAGTTAACAATTATGCTCAACATTTACTACAGATGTCGGAACCAAGAATATAATTATTAGCTCCATTTTTTTAACTAAACAAGTTCTGTGGTAGTGAAATTAGATAAATATAATATAAACTTCTTATAATAAACATATTCGGTTGCCTAATTTATGTACTTATTGATAAGTTAAACGTCTTTTCTACATCTTTGTAAATTGTTTTCCTCTTACAATGGTTTACGATGAGAACCAATTCATTTAATTACACATAACTTATTGCTTTTTTCTTAAAATTTCGTAAACTACATGTTATTTTTGATACTTTCAATGTACTCTTTCCAAAACAAAACAAATCGAATCGTAGAATATATATATATTTGTGTGTTCAGATTCGAATTACACTTGTAATTGGGCACATCGAATTTCGTTATATAATATTCTGCTATTTTGAAAATTTCAAATATGTGCCATGGTGTAATCCACCCAGCAGCGGGTGAACCCGCATTCATTTTCGTGCGGTCGCATGGTTCTAACGGTAAATTAATTACAAATCATTTTTATAAGGGGTTGAAATCCAGAAACCATGTAGGACTGTTTCGTACAATTCACTGCATAATATCTAACCGTAGAACCGACTTATTCGTCTCTCCTTACATATATAACCGAACGTTCCGTTGGAAATTCTTAATAATGTTAAGAAACGTGTTGATAGAATCGTGTGTCTAGTGTATTCGTCTCTAGTGCGTTGTGTTATTGTACAACTTATTTATTAAGTGGACGTTACCTTAGTCATATTAAGAATGAACGTTCTAATATGTGTAATAGAAAAAAATCTCCAGTTCTCTTAATATTACTTCACGTTACTAAACATAGTAGTTTGGTTTACAATTTAAAATAATGTTTTGTAAGCTAATACTACTATTCATTATTAACCGGTTGGTGGTTCGAAACCAAGTGCCGTCTTCGTCCGTTGACATTTCCCCAGTATCTTCTCTTAATTACAATAGCCAATGTTCCCTATTGTACCTTGAATTATAAATGTATTCATTACGTTTTCCTTATGTATCCTGAGGACATAGTAAATAGCAGAGAAACTGTTTTTAAAATGTTTAATACCTTTATAAAATTTAAATATTCTTCGATTGTCAACTGAGGCGTATGCGCGAACAAACGTCTTTTAACATGGAACATAGACTTTTGTTCGCGCATGCGCCTCAATTATCCATATATTTGCAGTAAGTATAACGATTATGAACCGAGTAACCCTATATTTTAAGCTCAAAACATATCAACTCTTATAAAACAAACGGTCTGAGGCAAAGATACCTACAGGCCATGAAATAAATGCAATTCGATATTACAAAATAAACATTATTCGATTTACCCGCATGCCTTTGAAGTTAATTAGGTGGCCTAGTTTCAGGAAATTTGGCTGCATGTAATTGATTGCTTGTTCCTGATGTGCATATATAAAAGAATATTTTTTCTACTGTTCCATAACATGTGTAATTATTTACTTCCTGCCGTGTATTTGTATAAGGAAACGGGGTGGGGTTCATATTTATGATAAATTATCTTTTTACGTATTTCACTGAATGAGAGCCCATTTTGTCTTTTACTGTAGTGAAATCAATACTATATCTGGCAAGCAAAGATACTAGTTCTATTTCTGAATCGGAATTATCCTCTCCAATTACGTCGAAAGAATAATACAGGGTTGAGAATGAAATTAATTTAGATATATTCTCATTTTGTGCACATGTTAATTAATATTTTAGACACGAAGGGCTGTCTGTTCTTATCACTGCCATCACAAGCCGCCGCCTTGGCGAGCCTATTCTCACCGAAAGCTGCGTTTTCTCGCCTTTTCCTTCGTTACGTTCCGTTATGTGCAAGTAGTTTGAAAGTCCGACGACAGGTGGCAGCACTAGTCAGAACGTGTAGGGAAGATTAATATTACCATTGAGTAATGATATTCACAAGTTTGTCGTGCAACTCAAACACTTTCTCTCTTATTTGTACGCCACTTATTTTAATTTTTTATAGGCCGGTCTTGCAATATTTTAGATGTTAGAGCAAAAATATGGTAAATGTTTTATAATTTAACCTTATTCCTATTGTATCAAATTACAAGAAAGTAAATGTTCTCTCTCAATATTACAGTAATAAGCGATTAAGAAAAAGCCTTAACTTCAAGAAATATAAAAGAAATGAGTTCTATACCAATTGTGGAGCCATTGGAAATCCTAACGAACGATATAAGTTTCTGTTAGTCATAAAGAATATGGTTAAAGATAGTAGTTGAAAGTTTCATCAGGAATCGAAACCAGAGTACCTAGAAAATAAATTAAAGTACAGTTGTGCGGTGGGAGCCTATAGTTCCTTTTTAGACACACTGAGTTCCTTTTTGCATTAAGGAAACATGTACTTATTAAGAAAAACGTACTTATACTTTGTAAAAAAGAGTTCGGTTCATCCGTGGTAATTATATCCCTTTCTCAAAGACGGGCTTAGTTTATAAGTGTGATAAGATATGATATGCAAACCAATCCCGTGGCTTCTAAACTGACCAATCATAATGTAGTGAGAAGCGAGCCAATGATATGCATGGAAAGAATTGCAATGCCTTGATTGGCTGCAGCAAAAGTATAAGAAATGGCTTTCTCCTTTATGTAACTTAGGAGAGGGTGGAAGGAGGTTTTTTGAAGGAAAGGTTTACTATATAATCTGTGGAAAGAATTGTATTTTGTAATTACTTTTAAGTATCTTCTGCACTAAACTTCTTGCAAGTCATTTATTACCGAGGCATTGCATTATTATATATCCGTGAGTATTTATCACAAACATGACTTTTTATAAAACCATCTTGTTATGGTTGAGTATCCTTTATACACAGTTACTTTGTAATTTCTTCGTAACATTCGCCTCATTAAATTTCCCAGTTTTACAGATATTTTAAATCTCTTTGTGGCTTTATTAACAAGAAATTATATATTTATGCAAGTAAGACAATCAAACAATGAGTTTGTATCCAATAAGTTTGTATTATGACTTTTTTTTTAATGGGGAATCGTTTCTTCAGCAATTGAATTGGAATTTAAATACTTAGGATGCGATAACACGCACTCGACTATACTACATGAAATAGTAAGTGTTACGGGCTTCTGTTTATAGGTTCAAAAAAATATATATTATGGAGATTACAATGTTACAAATTTTGATGACATTAATTAAGAATTATGATTTTAGAAGAAATCTCCATTATCTAAAAATTCGTTATCCTTGAATCTATTATTGTTCTGTTTCATGAAATCCCGTGATTACTTAACCGTTTCTAACTCAAAAAAATGTTTTGTTTCTACCGGGGGGGTTAACAACGCACTTCAATTCTCTATCTTGGCAATGGACCAGGCAACCGCGATCCAGCAGAACAAGCGCTGCCTTGCATTGTTAAAAATTCCTGTCGGTATATAATATTTTTAATTTTAAAAATTAAGAGCATGAAACCTAAAGGAATATGCCTAATGGTATAGGTAAACTATTTCAAGTGTTTTTTTTATATAATATCGTTGATCAGTTACTACTATTAAGTGAATGTTTCATCAATAAATATATTTATTAAAGAAATCCTCGGTGCGGATTTGGAAGTCCTTAAATAAACCCTGAGCTTCTATAATTATAATTCACAACTATATTCAATCCACTACTGGATGAGGTCTCTCCCGGAGGGAGGAGTTGGTCTACTGCTCCCACGCTGACCAGACGTATTGGGAGCCGAGAGCCGAAGCTCTCAACTGTGATCGCCACTGTCTCTTATTCACAGCAGTTCCCAAATGCATAACAATGCTAGATGGGCACCGTTCCAGACCCTCTCGCTTTGGAAAATAATCCCTTGGTAGAGCCGGGAATCGCACCCGGCACCCCACGATCAGCAGTCAGCAACGGTAACCACTAGACCAACAGGGCGGTATAGGAATTGATATTTAAAAAAAACTCCAAGTGCGTCTTAGAGACCATATTAGGTAGAAGACATTTTAACAACAAAGGTAAGAATTCAACTCGGAACTTCTCAAGGTACGATCCCAGTATTTGCCTGGTGCGACTGAGATAAATCATATAAAACCTGTCAGGATGGGTGGACGCTGGACACGAAACCACAACTTTTCAAATAACTAGTTGCTAGCGCGCTAACAATAGCCCCTTGGCGCTTTACTCAACATTCCTTCTGTATTGAATACAACCACAAAAAATCAGTAAAACACAAAGTTCGCACCTAAAACGTTCTATCGGCAAGTCCCTTCTCAAAACCACTAACTTGTCCATACGAACAAAGTTTTTTATAGTACGATTGCCTTTGTAGTTATCATCAATCCAATGGAAATCAATTAAGGGGTCATAAAACAAGTATTAAAAATATTATAACCGTATTTTCTCTATGTGATGAGGAAGCAAGTTGATCCCACCCTCTCATAGATAAATAGATTCATTGATTCCTATTCCCTGTCTAAAGGAACAGAAATAATGCTTTCTATTTTCATACTCCTCTTGCTGTGGACAACACACAGACACTAAAAAATAAAAGAACAGTCTGGCTCAAAACTTCCCGTCTAAATCTGTCTCTCTTTCTTTTTTATTTGTCAGTGTGTTTATATGGCAAAGAAAATAAACAATTCAATAGTGATGATGCTTTTTTGTTTTGCATATGCTGAAAAAGTATTACGCAACTGCCAGCACAGAGTCTGTCCAAGAGGGCAAGGAAACTTGTTTCACTACGTGACCTATATTTGTGTATGAGTGAGGGTATACATCATCACATCATAAGCAGCATCGGAGTCATGCACTGCACATATCTCATTGGACAAATATTGAACAATGTATTTATGCGTGCTTTATCTTGATATTATTATTATTATTATTTAAAATCTTAATTAGCTTTTAGCTGTACAGAGAAAAATATTAGGAAATAACTGTCGTTTTCTCATAAGGGATAGAGGGATCTGTCCCTACTTAATTTTCTGTTCCTACTTAAAAATCTACTTCTATATGCGTGAATAGGTCTACAGTTTGCGGTTGGCTGGAGGTCTGCTTTCATCAATATCGAAACTTACGATTTTCTTTGCCTCTCAAACTATGGGACCAGCAACTTGTAAAAACAAACCATCATTTTTTGAAGTAGAAGATAATAACCCTACAGTCACATTGAGAAAGAAATCAAGCTTTTGTTAGAATGAAGATCTTTCTTTTAAAAACCGGGTCTTCAAGTTTGGAAAGTCGACATATAACCGGTACATTCGCATGAATCTAGTAGAAGCAAGGAGCTTGCAAAAGAAAATTGGACATCTCATGAAATAGCAACAGGTTATTGTAATAATCATCCTTTCTTAGTATCAACTCGTGGTGTCATAGTAAAGCACCCAAATGACATACAATAAGTTAGCAACATTGTTAAACACAACTTTAGTTTAATTCCACAGAATTCTTATCGAAAAACCAGTATCAAAACAGGAGCTATTTATTATTATCAATATTATTATTATTATTATTACTATTTGCCACAGCTGCTGTTCTGTAAGGTATAACATTGAATTTTCATTAACCTATGATCCAACTATGTCAAGATTTTTTTTTTTTTTTTAATTAAAATAATTGCACGCATAGGTCATTGACTTAGGACACAACGAACTTTCACTTTCTGCATATAATGGACAGATGCCAAATTCAAGACATCACACATACACACATGTACTGTATAACTATGCAGTTTAGATGCAGACAATTGATTTTCCTATCTTACAACCTACTAGCTTTTCTTGTTAGACATAACCACCTGCTCCTGTATAATAGTTAATATTATACACTTTTTTTTATAATATTCTGACAATGAGCTTGCACCTTTTTTTAATTTTTTAATATCTTTGTGTTCTCATTATTTGATTTTCGATTAATACTGAAACAGTTAAGATCTGCAAACCGAGAGCTATAAATTCGGTAAAGGATACTTTATTGAAGGCAATGTCTCGTTTATATTTAAATTACATGCTTTATTATTCTTGTCCCCCTCTGTTTTTCTCTATCTATGACGCTTGCTTGCTATCTTATTAACTCATCAAATTGATTTACTGTAATTCAGTTGATGTAATTATTTTCCACATATCTTGTCTGTTTTTGTAGTATAATCTGCTTCTCATTGTTTAAATTCAGTTGTTTCTAATGGACCTTAGATATTGCCTGTAATGACTTGAGTTAATAGTATTATAACATCACCAACTGAGTGATAATGAAGCTGTTTTCCTTCACTGTACATTTTTTTATTTGGCATTTCTACAGTTTTGATTTTCTTCTTAATCGAGCACGACTCGTTTCCCAGGACTGGGCCTATCATTAGCGTGAGATACGAACAATACTCGTGTTTCAGTCCGAATCGCCACACAGACCAACGTGCGATGTCATTCTCACCTTTTATAGCGGCCTCGCCACCCTCTTTCCACTCCATGATAACTAGAACACGGAATTTTTGCCATGTTTCCTACTATAATTCTTTATTTCACTTACCATTACTACTGTTGTGTGCATCAGGTGTAGTGCTTACCTCATAAATCGGAGGGTCACGGTTCTCATATCCCCAGTTCCTTTCACCGATACCAGATGAATATTTTAAGAGCTATTTTTTCGTTCTTTCTCCCACGGAAATAAGCTTATAATGTGACGGCCTTAAGATGCTATAAAGACTAACACTTATCAACATTATCATCATCGTTACATTATTAGTTCTCAGCCGAGCACAGCAGATCAATCAGAGCAAAAGTGAGCCTTCTTCCCTTGACCTGATCGTGCAATTTCTTTTTTATCCTCTTCTATAAGATGTATGCACTTCCTATTTTTTCTTCAACCATACTTGCAATAAGCCTATACAGTTTCTGCACTAACAATTTCTTTTTATATGCAATATTCTCTCTAATACTACACCAGTTTGTGTTCTGTCCTCTACTCACTGCAGTATGCAACTTTTGTATCTAGTCATTCTTCTTTAAGCCCATATCTCGAAACTATTTTCTCTTTATAGGAACTTTATAGTATACTCCTATGTCTTCTCTTTGTGCTACGTCTCTTACATAAAACATTAATTAGAAAGCTAAATATTCTGAATTGTAGAATTAGTTATATTTAAAAGAAAACATTAATTACCTGTCAGTCTATCCCATTTGAGGATTTCTAGGGTTTCTCTCCAGTGCCACTAGGAGAATACAGCGATGGTACCTAAAATATAGGCATTATATTCCCTCTTCCTTTTCTGACTGGAGTAACAAAAGATTAGAGGTTATCTACTGTAGCCTTTACGAGCTGTAAAAGCTTAACATTTCAAAATTTCAGTTATATATTAGTAAAACTTTGAAAATATGTTATACTAAATTTAGAATCTGTGTATTTCATGTTCACTTGAAATTTCTTGAAACTATTCTCCTTTCGAGTCCCTGAATTACCCCCACAAGTGAACAACATTCAATTTCAGATTATATTATATACATCGTTAGAATACATTTTTCATTTAAACAAAATTACCTTAATCTGGTTTATTTTCGTTCAAAGTTTGTGCCTTAAAACGTAATTGACATATTTATTAACAATTTGGTGTGTTACGTAAACATACCAAACCACAATTTGGTACTTTATATTAAAATATTTTTGTTAATTTTTATTCAAATATTTACATATTTAGTAGTAGTAAGTATGAGGCACAAAAACTTTATCCAAATAAAATTATTAAATTTCTATTATGTCATAAAACAACAAAGTCATTTACGCTCAATTTATCCCATCATTTTTTGTTCTTGTTTCTTTTCTCTCCACAGTTTTAAAAAAAGCATCAAAACAAAACGTATAACTGGTTAATGTTGTTGCAGCAGATTTGCACAAAATCGTGAACAGGTAGATACTGAACATTTTGAACAATTGTTTCTTCCTTTCGATGGTCTGGCTGACTCTTTCTCTCTTTCCAGCGCGCTAAAAGTGCAATATATATGTATTATCATTGTATTTGTATAGCCTGTGTTTTTTTCCTCTAACAAAAACCACTCATAACATTGGGGGGGAAAAGTACTTTGCTTACAAAATGGCCAACATAAGCTAGTTTTGTTGACTTTATCCAAAAGTGATTTTTGATGAATTCTAGGTAGTCTCTGATAATTTCAACAATATGTACTGTATATTGTTACCTTTAAAGTAATGATTTTGTAAACTTCATAGAAATCAATAGTAAACTTCCATAGCACTTCTGACAAACAGTGTTTTTATTTTTCCAGTAAAATTTTTGGTACTCTAAACAGAATATATCTTCCACTTTAATTATCACCAGTACTTTGCCAAATGTTGCAGGTCCTTCTAAGCAGTTGAGCGTTTTCCATGTCCAATAATCTCAGGGTTACCAGACGTCCTCCATTTGGAGGACATGTCCTCCTTTCTTTTCTAAATATCTTGAAATATCCTCCATTTTCTAGTGACCAGGATAAAAAGTTATGAATTGGACATTTTCTTCTTTTACTTTAAAAATTTGACTTTCTGCTTAGAATGGACTGTGAGCGCTTAACCCGTGATTCATTGTTTGTTGACTTCAAAAGAATTCTTTGACGATTTCAATAAAGATTCGGTTAATTTCAACAAGAAACATTTTGTTCACTTCAGGCAGAGAAATTTGTTTGTTACCTTAATCAATCAAACCTCCACAATAATTCCAGCTAAATCAATCCTAATGATCCACCACCAGGATTTGATCCCAAGACCTACGCTCAGATATTTCAGTAAAAAAATCAATTACCTATGATTTCAGTCAACAGAACCAATAATAGTAGTACAAAACAAGCTATGTTGGCTTAATTAGTAGAATATTTGGAAAGGATTTCGTTCACCGTTAGGGAAACAATAACTTCACATTTTTAATCGACGTTCGACTCATAATTGAACGTTGCTTTTCACAAGTCAGCGTTCTCTTTCTTTGTTGTACTTTAGGGTTACCAACTTCCACAGATGAAATTTCCGGACGACATCCAGGGCCGCAACTCAGGGGAAGTAAAAGGTACAAAATGACCGGGTGCCGTGCTGGGAGGTCGCCAAAATGACTAAAGTTTCAAAGAGACATCGAGTGTTTTTTGCTCTTATCAATGAAAGAGGAGCGCCGGGAGCGCCGGGAGCCCCGGGCACCATAAATCCTGGTTTCGACCCTGATGACACCATCGTAACTCCTAGCATACCTGATTGATTATGAACTCTACAGTACAAAATCGGAGGTAATGAATATTCGATGCGCTGATTTTAACACTGTACTTAAAAATATGTCATTCAAAAGATTCCGGACATTGTATTGTCCGTGTAGAGATTACGATTTTTTCCGACAAAGACAATTCCTTACAGTCCGCAAAAATTCCGAATGGTTGGCAACCCTATTGTACTTTCGCGATTGTTTGTTGTTTTCTTTGCTGTTCTGTTATGGCTGACTCTTCTTTGTTACTTATTGTTTTGTCTTAATACTTACTTACGGTTGACAACCAGTCGATTTTCGAGCCTTAACAAAACGATTTCAGTCAATTGTACGATTATTTAACCACATAAAAATGACAACCTGGTTTATGTTGTATAGCCAGTTGCACCATTGATTCATGGTATATATCCAATCCACCATGGATTATGAATCCAGATAATGGAGGCAATCTGGTTGATGTTGTAGCCAACAGTACATGTTGCTGACATGCACAATTAACATGATATATGGCAACATTATATAGCCTACTGTTATGGCTAGGGATATATTTATAACAACCTTAGGAGTGCACCCAGGTCAATTTCGGAACAGCGTGATGTCCAGGAAGTTTCTGGTTTTAAGGCCTAAATTCTTGTTGCAATTAATTCAACATAAATGGTAATAATTTCATTTATGTTGAATTAATTCCACTAATGATAAACGGCGAAACGTAGTACTGTATATAGGTTGTTTTTGACCTTCGAATTACCGACTAAAAAAAAAAAAGAGGTCGAATAATCAACTGGTAAACACCAGACCAAGTATGCCACTTTATTGATGGTGACTAACAACTCTTCTTAACCTTTTCCTTGTGGTGTGACAATTAACGTACTTGTGACTTGTGTGTTATAAACTTACATTGTTATTATCTAACTCCCGTACCTTGGTGAATCAAACCAGCCACGGTATTGTTTG
>JAGDQP010020676.1:0-32897 GCA_022664845.1 Lepisma saccharinum | reverse complement strand
AAAAAAAAAAAAAAGAATTTCCTTTAATCATGCCCACATGCCCCTCTATGCCACGCCACTGAAATATAAATTAAATACATATTTTGACTTATATCCTTCTCAGATATTCGATTACACATATCTTGTCTGATTTCTTTGTTGTAAGACTAATTACAATGATAAGAGGTTTGGGGTCCAGAGCGCACTCCCCCCCCCTCCTTCCTGTGTTTCTCGGTGCAAATTTAGCATTGGTATGCTACTGTTAAGTACGATATTGGAAATATTGTTGTTATGGTAAACAATATTCGTTATCATTATGATTTGGTAAGCTACTTTTGACCTAGTTACTGCAATGACTACCCAATATAATAAAGAAGTTTATGTACTAGAAATAAAGCTGTATTCATATTTAATTGAACCAAGAGGTGCATTATGGTTAAGCTAGGCAGAACTTTAGATACTCCTCAGAAAGAAACTTAATCTGAAATCTTGGTCATCTCAATTTAGTAGGTAACAGTTTCAACCCCGATGTGAACTTTATAGATTTTGGTTCCGCTTTGCTGTGTTTCGTCTTTAAAATATCATGGAGAGTGGAAAAAACTAATGGATCAGACTTAGATATGCCATTCTGGCATCAAGAATCATGAAATTAATAAATCTCTGAGGGTGTTTGGTATGAGCGGGTCTGATCATCGTCAACCTTCTTCACCTCAGATTTATAAGCAGGGTTCTTCCCCACTAGAACAGAAGAGACAGATACGATGCAGCATATGCAGTCAATCATCTTGCTAAAGAAGATGGACCAATCAGCTTGGAACGACATATTAAATTACTTACGTCAAGAAATTCGATGTAATTTAGCAACTGATTTAATATTTTCGTCCAATTTATAATATATTTTCTCCAATTCTCTTAGATAGAATTTGCTTAGCAATAAAAAAAATTATACACTGATTACTACAACATGACGATTAGGATAATGATTTATATGTACCAAATACAAAACTGCATTGTTCAAAAAGGTGCAAAAATTAAAAAGGTCGAACTATCATGAACAATTCGCTAAACTATTATGAGCGATAACATAGTAACACTTTTGCGCAGGAGAGTTGTCTTCAAAACTGTAGTTACATTGTCAACACTGTCGGTTTTACATTGAATATTCCTCCGAGAGTTAATCACAAATAAGTACAATGAAAATTAAACCCAGAAACTTTCATCACCTGAATATTTTGCCCATTAGTAAAAACAACCCTGTAAGTTGCATCATATTTACATTTAATAGAGGAGAAGGTCCAAATATGGGCTCTGCTACAAATACGGGCTAGTGACGTTTTAGGCTTGTGTATGCTTGTGTAGTACTGCTGATTGCTGGCGGAATTCAGTTAGCGACAAAAAGTTGGATGTGGTTGATTTATTTGTATGTTGTGCCTGTTTTCAACAGTGGGGAAGTTTTATCACACATTTCGATTTCAGCTTTTTCAAACACAATAAAACTAACAAACGCTGTAAGTATGAAATGTTCTATAAGTTGTATTGCCAGAGACAGCATCCGCAGTCAGAATAAAACAAAGAATGAATAATATTGCCCATTGAATTCTGTTGCGTCACGAAGCAACTCCTATGAATGGTCTAAATAGGGCTACCTTGTGATGATGAAGACAATTACTTTGATACGTCAGCTGTACAAGAAAAGCCAGATGATAAAGATACGAATTATATATTCGGTGACAGGATATTCTGTGAAATAGAGTCTTGCAAGCCCAGGCCCGCACCAGCACGGCCGGCCCGTGTGGACCACTACTATTAAACTGAACTGATTACTATTAAAATGAACTTACTGCTATTAAAATAAAGGGAAAATATTCGCTATGATGAAACCTGCCCGATGTTTCTGTTAGGTAATTGGCCTAAGAGCCCGGGAAACTGAGCAAAAAAGAATAAAGAAAGAAATAACTAAACAGGATAATGGTCAGTGCGGACCTGGGTTTGCAGGACTCTACTCTGAACACACAAGGAGACGTATGGGTTATGTGTGTCATGTGTTCGAAGTGAGAACATAAAGAATGCGTTGGTGCAGAAAAGGAGGACTGTCTGTGACTTTTGTAAATATACGTTTATCATCACTATATCACTCTTGAACATTATTTTGAAGTGTTATAATTTCTTCTTAATTATTTAAGGTAACTTTAAAGTGTAGCCCATATTTAGATCAGTGTTTCAACAGTCAAGATTGTGACGTCTCTGTAAACTATGTGTTTAATATCATAGTCGTGGGTTTCTAATCTAAATTTTCAACCACACTGTAAGGTACATATATCTCAGACATATTTGCAGTTGTTGTTTAGTACATTCCTTGGAACATTTTGGAGATATTCGAAAAATAAAAGTGGTAGCCCGTATTTGGACCTTCTCCTCTACCGTACATACCGAGGGAGCTGATTTTTAAAATTGTATAAATGTACGGGGTGAACCCGAAAGATGTGAAAAGACTTAGGGAGGTGATTCCTGAGATCATACAACGAAAATCATATGATTGGTTTGACGTAATCAATTTTCCGTATTGTTTTGGTCTCCTCCTCCCGAAGATTTTCCACACCTTTCTGTTCAGTTACAATGGACATTTCCGTTTTCATCGTCCTTATATATTTTAGAACTTGTTTGTGTACATCCGATTAAATAATATATAATATTTTTAAAATTTCAGCGTTACGGTTTTCCGTTACGTAGAAATATAGCATGAAATACTGAGAAATCAATCTCCTGCGTCATACAACGAAAATCATCATCTGATTGGTTTGACGTAATCAATTTGTACTATTTCCGTAGCTATATGCTTCTCCGTATGTATGTTCCTTACTCAGAAGTTTGAAGCCGAAAAGACAAGGAATAGAAAAAACATTCACATAATCACTTTACGAAATAATTAATGTACAAATCTGCAGAACAGACTTCAATAAGCTAAAACACCAAAAACACGTTTTTAATAACATAAATTACTCGAAATAATGACAGGGGTCAGTCTTAGTTTGCAGTGATCTTATCTCTAGTTTGTGTCAATTTTGATGTCTTGACAATGTTGCACATTTGATTAGCGCACGCTACTTTTAACATTTTATGCTTCCACCTACGGCTGTTCGAATCCTATCAAATGCCGTGTTTGATTTTACATCACGAAACGTAAGATTAACTTCAATGTAATAGTTTCAATTTACATTTTTGTTTCTTGCATGCTTTTATTATTATTTTTTACAATGATATATTAAAACTATTCTTTTTATTCACGGGCTACATGTAGTACGTTAAATTATTAACAGATGGCAGTAACGAGCACCATTAACTCATACGCTTTTAAGTTCTTGAAAAATGCATCAATAGAATTTATTTTAATAAAGTATACGATTGTCGGATATAAAAACACACATTTTTTACAGAAAAAATAGGTTAATTCTTTTAAAATACAAGAGTTCTAAAGAGTATTATTAGAAGATATATTCTGATTTAACCATGAAAAAAGAGCTGCTATAAATTAGTGTTGAAGCTATCAAAATATATCAATATCTTAAAGAAGTATTAAAAGTACAAATCAATTTTAAATTAATAAAACGAACTAAATAACGTGTTAAGGCATGCAGAAACGCTATTCACCACTTATACTATTTATTTCGATCCAGTCTTACTATCTCATGTTAACAATACTAACAAATCAAATACCATCTGTATGTTAATGACAAGCAGTCTGCAGATTGATTACGTTATAACATGCCGGCGCCCGGTTAAGAGCAATACTGAAACTGTCTCGAAGCAAGGCTTTATTACTCTTGAGAATGCATCACAGAAAGAAAAGAAAAGGTTTTTCGTAGTCTCCTTTAAACAAAAGAACTTTTTATTGCAATAAAAAATACTACCGGAAATGTTAATTGTCAACAATCGATTTTAGATTCCAAGTTGGCAGCCCTGTATCTCTTACACGAAGCGGAATACGAGACAGGACTTCTTTTTCTCTTGTTTTGATCTCAGGAATCACCTGCCGAAGTTTTTCCACATCTTTCTGTTGAGCTACAATTGTCAACAGTCGATTTTGGATTCTAAGTTGAGAGACTAAGTAGATAGTTTTATCGCAAATAAGTTTGATGATCGTTTCGACAATTCTTTTTTCATTTTCAAGTTATCATGATTCGGAAGTTAACAAATTTCCGAAAGCATAACGAGTTCCTTCTGGAAACCTATATCGCTTAGTCAAAAGCGTTACGGATTTCTCAACTTCGAAGAATAGCCTTTACGTTGCAAAGCATTCAAAATTTCAAATTCGGATTTTTTTTTTGTATTATTTTAATTAATAATATATTTCTTTGAGTAGACGTAGTAGGTTACAGTTGATTTAAAACATTTGCAGCCTATGGTTTGGTATGCAGCCTACGAATATAACCACTCCTTTCTCCCAAAAATGTTGCACTTTTAATTTAAATAAGTATTATTTTACATCGGAAAGCAAAAATAAATCACAAACAGCTCCTGCACAGCCATGCGGTTACCGTGCTGGTCTTCGGTGCGAAGAATCCCGGGTTCGATTCCCAGTGGGACCTTCATTTCATAGTAACGTTTCGATTGCCCTTACCAGGATTGCTAGTGTGGGTTCGTGTTAGAAAGGGTCCGGCCGTAAAATATCTGCCAAAGCCAAAATCTATAGAATAAGCTGACCCCATCTCTCACAAAGGAAAACCAGCGGAGACAAAGGCATTTTTGATTGGAAATTCTATCTTGTCTCCTTGCACTAACTTACACCCCTTTCCCCTTATATATCTGAAAAGAAATTAATTGAATGTGTAAAAACTGCATGTAAGTATCCCTCAAACCGTGAATTTACAAAATTGCATTTGAACGTACATCCGAAATTAATTAAACTGTTACTGCTTGAAATATTCTGGCATATTTTCGATACCGTGAGCATACACTGAACTACCGTAATATACATAAATACTATGCTTGATAAGAATTTAAACCAAATATCCATAGAGGAAGATATATTCACCAAAGGGTTAAACTCATATGCATTCGCTCTAGTTAATTCGTATATCAATATGTTTCATAGAGTTTTATTATCGCCCTGCACTTAACAAAATAAAAGTGTTCTGTAATGTAGAGTTTCAAAGGTTTTAACTCTGCAAAGGGTTAATGGTGACATCTATTTAGAAATTCCACTGCTGTACTCTTCACTCACAGCTGGTCCCTTTGGAGGACAATGATGCCGAGCTCTTTGACAGGCGTTGATTGAAAAGCTGTCAGGACACGAAAAAAACTTACATGTTGACCGCCACTGACAGTCAGATAACCGATAAACAACAACAACACAAATCGGTTTCAGAGGTCGCTCAAGTTCCAAGTTTCATAGAGATAACTTTTTCTCCCTTTCATCCATCCATTTTTATCGTCTTCCTCTTCTACTGTATCTATCCATGAATCTGTGTTCTTCTTTCTGCTTTTTTTTATTTTATTTTGAATGGCAGAAATCCAAAAAGAAGCTAAAGAGCAAGCTGGGCTAACAAAAAAAATATATTTCTAGTTCAGAAAGATGTTTATGAAAAGGAAATGTCGGGCAGCAGCCCTAAAAGTTGTAATAAGCCGAACTCTGAAATATTTTATTTACATTTATGAAATTTTTATACTATGTTTATTGTGCTGTATGAAATACTAATATTAAATGTCGTGCTAACAACATTTACGTACAGAATTTTAACGAAGCAGAGTGCCCACACGCTTTTGAGAAAGCACCTTCTAATTCGCTTACATGATCGATTGATTGGTGTATGTTTACCGGACTCTGAACAATTGTGATTTAAAGAAATATATGCATAATTCCTTGGCCTTCTGGCAGGGATATTCAGAATAGGTATTATGTAATAGTGATTGTTACTGAGGAGACTTAGTGTTGCCATCTATTATGTTTTTAGGAACACCTTATCCAGAAACGCCCTTCCGCAATGGTTAGAGTTCTCATTCCTATAAGTTTGCAATATTCGTCACAGAAGCTTGAGTTCTATAGTATTAAAAGTATAATCACACAACCATTTTAGAAAGGACATCTGGATCCCTTTTTGACAGTTTACTATGCAAATTTTTTTCGGGATTACAAATTGCATTACAGTATCCTTATTCAATTTGGCGAGTGCTGGAAAATAAGCACAGACATGAGTGCAAGTTGAAAATGGGGAACGATGTCTTTTTATAAGTCCTAGAACTCCATTAGCAGAACTTATTTGAAAACACTCCTCAAAAATGTCTGTGCCAATTCAACACTTTCCGGTGTCCCAGGCCGACCAACAAATTTTTGTGTTAAATCAAGACCGTTTTCGTGTGATGTTGATGATTTAACATTCTGATAGCGCTTGTATGATATCTTTCATTGTGCTGTATCAGCATTGGCAATGCATATGTTATGTTGAATCATTGAAATCAACACCACTTGTTGTGTCAACACAAATAAGGTGTCAACACAAATAAGTGGTGGTCGTCCTGGAACACCGAAAAGTGCTGAATTAACACAGCCAGTTTTTGTTGTGTATATGCTTAGCAAATTTAAGATTATATTCGAGTACTACTCCAAATCCAGTAACTACTGAAGAGATAAATCAGTTATACAGGGTGGTTACAATTAAAGTGTTCGTACTCTTGAATGAAGTTATGGAAAGGACTAATGAATATAAACTTTCACTATGTTTGGGATTCATAGATTTTGAAAAAGCTTTCGATTCGGTCTCCTTGGCAGCAGTACTGACATCACTTGAACATCAAGGTATCGAAAGTACATACATCAAGTTACTGCGAAGCATTTACTCGACTGCTATATCTGTCATTAGACTGCAAGAAGGAATTGAAAAAAAAAGTTGGAAAAGGAGTAAGGCAAGGGAGATTCAATTTCTCCAAAATTGTTTTCTGCGACGAAAATTTTTAACTGGGATGAAGTTAGAATAAAAATCAATGGCGGATATCTTCATCACCTACGGTTCGCTGATGATTTAGTCCTGTTTGCTTCAAGTGCAGAAGAACTACAAATCAAATGGAAGAACTGAGTAATGAGAGTTCGAAAGTAGGACTTAAAATGAATTTAAGTAAAACAAAAGTAATGCACAATCAACATGCTGCAAAGGAGGAAATAAAGATTAACGGAGAGACAATAGGCATAGTTGATGAGTATGTTTACCTAGGCCAGCTCAAAACATCGAATGCCAAGTTGACTGATGAAATAAATAGATGAAAATGGCGTGGAGTTCGTTTGGAAGGCTACACTTTATTTTCAAAAGCAAATTACCAATGTGTCTGAAGCGTAAAGTTGATAATCAGTGTGTTTTAGCTGTCATGGTGTAAGGCTGTGAAAACTTGAACATTGAATGCGCAAACAACTCAAAGATTAAGAGTCACACAAAGAGTAACGGAGAGATGCATGTTAGGAATAACCAAGACGACAAGAAGACAAATGAATGGATTCGCGCACAAACATAGGTAGAGAATGTAATCAAGACTGCGAAGATGACGAAATGGAGATAGGCCGGGCACATAGCTAGACAAAAAGATGGAGGATGGACGACAAATGTACTACATTGGATTCCTAGAGAAAAGAAACGACCGAGACGATGTCCAAATGAAAGATGGGTAGATGAAATCAAGCTTTTTCAGGAGCTACATGGATGAGGGTAGCAGCAGACCGAGATATGCGGAAAGGAAAGGAGGAAGCCTTCATCCAGCAGTGGATAGAAAGCGGCGGAATATGATGATGATGATGCATGGAAAGAAATAAAAGGTTAATAGCAACCCCAAAATGGGTTAATGTAACAGAGTGAGTTGATTAATATAGAGCTTAATAAGTACAAGATTACAGCAATCCAGCTAAAACGGTTAGATACAGTGGGTTGATCTAACCCTGCAGGTAGGTTATTTTGAAGGGTTATTCAGTTAATTTAACCCATCCCAACGAAGATTTGTAAACCTTTTCGTGATAAAATAGTCTAGAGCAAGTTATTGTTATGATTTACCCTACATGTTATTAATTAAACTTACTTCTGAAAAAATAAAATAAATAATAATAATACGAGCCGGACTGGTATTGAACCGGGAACCTTGCACATGGCAGTCCAAAAGCTAACAACTACTCCACGCAACAGCTGAAGGTTACGGTCGATAATGTGTGTATTTCATGAGAGATGCGCTCCTGTGATATTCATTATACGAGTTTCAATGTTGCATATTACACTTACGCATTAACAGAATATTATTAATAATTTAGATAAAATTACATTCCTAAATTTCAGGTTGCTAAGTAACCTCCTAAGTTTAACCTTAAAGTTTTGCCGTTGGTACAAAACATCCATGTGGAAGCCCCTCAGAGTTCAACGACTGCCATCTCGTATAGACGAAACTCGGTTCAGTTAACCCTCATCAAGGTTAAAAATAACTAATTCTCAGAAGATTAAATTTACCTGCACATTAAACGGTTCACATAACCGAGCAGTGGGTCAATCATGTTGTTTAAGTTACCCGTGTGGTTTGTTTATTTCTTTCTTGTACCAATCGTGTAGGTAACTGACTACCCACGAGTTGGTAGTTTTTACCCAGATTTCTGCTAAACTGTTTCAATGGGTTACCATTTACCCACAGAATTAGGAACTTTTATGACTCGAAAGGGTTGTGGTAAACGACCAGTAGGTAACCTGCAACCCTTTTGGTCAGTAACCTAGAAAAATCTTGACTTAGTTAAAACTACTTTTTTTTCGTGTGATGATGATGGTGATATATTTAAGTGAGTTTGAACCTTCTGCCACGCAATCGAATTCATGCCTGACTCTGCGTACAAAAAACATTTTGAATTTGAATTTATTTAAGGCCTTGAGAAATCTCAGTTTCAGGGTGGAAGAAAGCATGGTGGAAGACAGTTGGCAAGGGCGTAGTTAGTTGGTATGATCCCTGCATTTGCGCATCGTATCTAGAGATAATCCAAAGATATTCTTGAGAGATCCCGAATTCTTACTGTGACGAATAGACTATTGGGCGAGACTTGGATCCATCACTTCCAACCTGAGTTTAAACAAAATTCAAAGCAGGTGAAGAAGACCCACTCACACTCACTATCCAAGTAGGTAAAGTTTGTCTCATCAGCAGGGAAGTGATGGCGACGATTCCCTTGAATTAAGAGAAAGTATTACAGCCATAATTATTGGTAAGTCACTTCAGCTGTTTCAGCCAAAACACCATACAACACAGGGCACCAGTAAGAATATTCCATGTAGCCTTCTGGTGAAAATTTTAGAAATTTCTCAAATAATAAACCTGTGCATCTTGGAACATCTTGGAAAATGCCGGCCAAAATCAAGTTATTTCACATTTTCTCGTAAATAAGTCGTACCTAAAAGCAGTTCTCATTATAGAGCATAAAATTATTTACAAAAGTCATTCTATTCATTTTTTTCGTAAGGGCGTCCCTGTGAAAAAATACACAAATGTAATTTATTATCAAAGACTAAGGCAGATTTGAAGTTTTCATTCAAGATGATTTTTAAATGAATATGTGGTAAGATTTTAAAATAAAGTCGATTATGAGAGAAGTACGCCATCTTAAACTCAGGTCTTAGATTATATTTATTCTCCAGTCTTTCCGAAGAAAGCACAGTGGAACAAAATCTAAGATATATATTCTTATACAACAATACATAAAAATGTATTTCGTTTAATAATTTTTATGAATTATCATCTTTCCCTTATTTCCATCTTTCGATCCACATTAATGTTAGTATTTATTTCCGGTGTTAAGAACACAGATCAAAACTTGTAAGGATGTGTATTTCTTATTTCTTTGCCAGGGCAGATTGCTCATTGGTGGACAACCCTGGGAAGAAACCAGAGCACGGGGGATTAACAGGATTTGGAAAGGTAAGAAGCGAACATGTTTTTTCTCTTATTGGTAAGAATTCTTTGCTTCTTTCCATGGTGAGACATTTTAGGATTAAACGATGAGCCCGCCCGTTGCTGTGAGGTAAATGGAAGTGTCATATACTTGTTAATACAAGTGTGTCGGAGAACAGTGCATAGTTGCTACTGTCAGGCTTCAGCGCAGCGTTTATCCTATTTGCACGACTAATATTTTGTTGGAAAAAAATGCGGTGAGACCTTTCCAACAACACTTCAACCACCTTCCTAGGCCTAGTTTCTGAGCTGAAAATTGTCTCTCCCTTGTATCGTGGAACACTACCCTATGGTCGTATAATGATCTATACAGGTTTGAACTCGTCTCACCGGGAACTTTCAATTGACAACTCAACCACCTTGCTAGTCTGAGTTGAAAATTGGCCCCTCGTAATCTCGAGACTCATCAATGCGATCTGGATGAATGATACGGGTTTGAAATCATCACACCGAGATCTCTTCAACGTCACTTCAACCACCTTTTTTTTTAGCCCCAGGAGTTCCTGAGTTGAAAGTTGTCGTCAGATATATCCAGCACGGAAACGAAATTGCCATTTAACCTACGGGAATTGAACTCAATTTTTCAGAATTGTTTGATTTCCATTTAGTTCAACTACCAATTTTTTTTTGTGTATTTTACGTACGGAATCTATAATATCTCAAAAAGTATGTGTTTTGTCCATACTGGGCCTATAAGGTTTGCTCATGAATGTCGAATAAATAAGAAAGAAAGTTAAATTAATTGAAAACTTCATAACAAAGGCTTGACTGTTTATTGCCTCGATAACAGATACAGTCAGTTGCTAAGTATAAGGACACTTTTGGTGCATTTCCTATTGCGTTTTCGATAAATCATGCAGTTACTATTAATATGAGACCTACTACAGTAAGTTAATTGCTATTGTTAATATACGAAATTCCTTATCCGTCGCAAACTTGTGAGGATCAATAATATAGCTCCTAACGATAATACCCTTAAGTATTCATACTTGAAAACCCTCAACTATGGTAACTTCCAGCACGAGAGAACTGTGGGCAGAACTGGCATATCAAGATTTTATATTTTTTTCTGGTTGTTTCGCAATGATACAAGTTTGTGCTTTTATGTCAATGTAGAGTGTAAAATTCACTGAATATTGGTGTTTGTTGTTTATTCATATCATTAAAAATAGCAAAATAAAAAAAATAATTTCTAAAGCGCACATTTTTTCAGTCAAAATAGTTATCGCTATCAGAAAGACTGTGTGATCCTGTGATGTTAAAATGTTGTACGAAGACGGATATATAATCTTGTTTTGTTACAACATGCGACGACAGCTTGACTTTGTAAAAACTTGTTTGGTGTTTTTATCATCCTTTATCAGGAACATTTTTCATTTTTTTCCCCCTCCAGTAGTTCACAGTACCGGTATATTTCTGTATGCTTGGTTGAAAATGTAAATGTAACCCATGCCTTTGTATTATTTCTATTTCATGTGTTCATTTACCTCAAATTTCAGTTTGAACAGAGAAAAACAAAGCGAAAAACATGCTACGTTGCATTGAACTTCTGTTTTATACCCAATGTACAGTACTATGGTTTCACATTTTTTTTTCTCTCCCTTTTCTCAATTTTAATATCTAAAGGGTTGTTAGGTTTACTTTGTTGCTTTAAGTTACCTGTAACATAAATAAAATAGCAGATAATTTTGATTACAATGTTACTGTAATATGTTCCGAAAGCTCTGCATAGATTTTGTTTGCTACAGACCGGAAATATTTATCTTAAAAGCGTAAACTTCTTCTTGATATTTGAAGACATGTAGATTTTATTAGTACAGCTTTTTTTTTTTTTTTTTTTTTTTTTTTTTTTTGCATTTTTTTTTTTTTTTTTTTTTTTTTTTTTTGTCAGGAATTCGTTATTTCCAATTCAATTTTAACTTAAACTTGGTCGTCAATGTTTGTACATAACACACAATGAAAAAAAGTACCAATAATTCTATTCTATTTTAACCAATATTCAAGACTTGTATGAGGACGATCTGCTCTTCAATTGCATGTGATCAATATTAAGTCTTCAACCTAAATACTGCACCTATGAGCTCAGGAAACGTTTAAACCAAAATTACTCCACTTTTCGAGGCAACTGAGGACACATTTAGATAGGATTTCAGTTCTTGAGTTTTCTATTTGGATTCAGAACAACCATTAATATCATTGTAAAGTATATAAAAATGGTATAAAGGGATTAAAAAAAAGATTTTAAACTCTCAGTAAAAGTCTAATAATAGATTTAATTTACGGGCCGCAGGTTTAAAACACCCAGAAAATATTGATAAAGGATAACGTCTTTAATTTTATTATTATTTCTACTTGTTTATTGATTGATTTATTTATAAAATCAAAGCTGGCAACCCTGTTTCCGTCTAGAATGCTATAAATAAAAAGGTCAGTGGCTGCAGTACATTTCTTCCTTCCCCATATTATGTAGGTCGGCAGATTGATCCACAATAAAGCTAACGCTCCTCCCGGTAACCTCGCTTTCATCTCACCAAGGTCGCAGAAGTGTGATTCGAGGTCAAAACTCACTCGTTTTAAGTTCAACCAATCCATCAAGAAAATGCTACAAGGTTAGTCAGCGGAGTTAGCTCTACGGGGAGGTCATTACGTTCTGTTTTTCCTCCCCAACGAAGCGAGTTTCGAGGCCAAAACGCTATGATTTGGTTGCCAAGGGAATTTTATATTTCCACTTTATTTCCTTGTCGTTTACTTTGCTGTACCTATACACACTCCACTTCCTCTTCTATTTTTGTTCAGAAACAAATGTTTGAAGGACGAAAAGCTTGATTCTTTTTTCATCTTTCCTTTGCGCCGAAGCAGGACACCAATCAGAGAACACGGAATAATGCGCAAGTGCGTGTGTTACGTCGATAACCATTTTCACTGTATTACCCCAGACACTAGGATAACTTTCTCTCTTTCCGCTACAAATGTAAACTTTCGTCACCGAGAGAAAGTAAGTTTTTTGTTGTTTTTTTTAAGCCATGCAGACTTTCTTTCATAAAAAGTTTTGGGAAGTATTATTAGTTAGGCTTCCAGAGGATTATTGCAAATGACTTCATGTTTTCTTTATCCATTTAGTTGGATGCGGATCGTTTCTGGGATATTATTAGGCAAAATCTTGCAGTCCGTAATATTTTTAAGCAGTATGATGATGGATTTTCTTTTTTATCTAGCACATACTAGCATGCACGTACTGGTCCACCGGACTACCGGGCATTTGCCCAGTGCGCGGCCGGCACGAAAGGCCGCACTGCGCCGCGGCTGCTAGGAACTTGTTTTATTGTTTGATTTTCTTAATAGTGTCTTAATATCGTAATAATAAGTGCAAGTAACCATGTCGGCATTTCATAATCTAAATGGAATCTAATAATACTCTTTAATTAACCGGTAATCCGATCTTAGTGGAGTTCCAGCAAGCAGACAAGAAGAAGTCATGATATATTCATATTTTTATGCCGCTTTTAGAGCTAGTGCAACCTATTTATCGCGGCGACCCCTAAACTGTGAGTGTGATATATTTTATTGTTGGTATGGAAATCAATAAAGGAACGAATTAGACAAATTTAAAACAAAAAATAAAACTTTTTAAAGACATACTTTTCTTAAACTATTCGTACTAAAAAGTAAAACAAAAAAAAAAACAAGTTTATCCATGACTAAAAAGAAAAGCATGGGACGTGCTATCATATACAGTCACTTTATAAATTCTTGTATTGGTGCGCCGTATGCTTTTCTTTTTAGTCATGCATAAACAAAATTATTTTTCTTACTTTTTAGTACGAATAGTTTAAGAAAAGTGTTTTTAGAAAGCTTTTTATTTATTTATTTATTTTTAGTTATTCCGCTGTTCGTGTGACCTAAATTCTAAAGTGCTCTGCAACCAGCCAAACCACAGTTCGTTGTACGCTAGTATTTATTGTAGAATAAAGAAGTCCTATTAAATAGAAAAATTGCCAGCCGGGTGGCCGAGCGGTCTGCGGCGGTAGGCCATCGGCTCGAAGGTCCCGCGTTCGAGCCCCGGGCAGGGGCGTGGGTGTGGATTTTAACAGCTAAAGGGCGAATCGTGTCGGGCCGAAGTCCAAAGTTACTAGACTGGCCCATATAAAAATAAAGTTTACCAACGTTTTTTTTAATAGAAAAATTAAAACATGCTTTTAAAATATATAAATATATGAAATTAAAAATGGAATATTGTATTGTCATCCGACTTATGTCGCTGTGAAAAATTTCATCATTGTATGATGTCGGGAAATGAGTCAAATTAACGTTGCAAGATTTGAGGACACCACGAATCGTTGTCAAGTGAAGAAAATAATGTAAAAATAGAAGCTTCAGAATACAGCCAGGTCTTCCCATAAGAATCTGCATTCTTTTCTCAACAAACTGAGGTTATCCATATCCATCTATGACACAGTAGTCATGTAGCTAATTTCTATATTTGTGAAGTGACATTTTGCATTGTGCCATATATATCATATTTTCGGAACCATTCAGACAGTTTGCATTCCAAAGATTCTTGCAAGAAAATCGAGGAATGAGAAAGCACAATGCATGAAGAGAAGGATCAGGTAAATTTATTCTCTTGACTTCCATCGGTGACAAAAGATGACTGAACAAAGACACTGCCACCACCGTAATTTTTGTGAAAGTTTTGAAAACTGGGTACCATCCTTCATGCAAAACACTATACTAACATGGCACCACAAAAAGAGACACTTCGAAAGTTTCAGCAGAAAGTAGCAATCATTTCTAAGTATGGCTTCGTTGAAATGGTGGTGGCATTGCATGGTATATCAGAATGAGCGGAATTCATCAAATAAATAATCTCCATTATTTCATGAAATGTGAAAGTGTGCCGGTTGTTTTACAATAATGTATATGCAGATCTTTCAAATAATAAATATGTTCGTTTATGTACAGAGTTCAACAATGGACTTCACAAAACCATGGCAAGTGATGTACAACACAATTACTCGGGATGAACTTTAAGAAAGTTGTTAAAAGCTTGTTTATTTGTTTAATTTAGAGTCAGTTCTACAATCAACTGCTAAACTTGTAGTCAGCGCTAATTTGAGGCCAATTCTGATTTTGGCCAATGAGAGCACGCAAAATGAGAGTTGGCCTCAACTTAGCGCTGACTAGAAGTCTAGCGGTCGGTTGTAGAACTGACCCTTAAGGGTTATCTTTCGTTAGATCCCGCATAGAAATTTTAACCTGACTCAAGTGAATCAAGTTTACTTTGACAAGTAGAACAACTTAATACAAAATTAGCAAATCAAGCCAAGAAAGTTTAAACAAGGTTGAATCAGCCAGTCTAGTTTTTAAGAATCAAAGTCGAAATAACCTTGACAGAATAAGAAAGAAAAAACATAATGCAAATCTTTAAAAATCGTGCCCTTGATGGAAATTGACCCGAGGACCCACGATATACTAATCCGATGTTGTAGTCATCAGACCACAGAATCACATAACGCAACTGGCTTTCCAAGCGTTATTTTTAGTTTGTCAAGTCGCGAGCTCGTATCTGTAGCAAAAAAAGTGAGAGTTCGCAAAGAATAGCTTCCGCACAAACAGTTGTAGCACGTCAGGGGACTTCATCGCAATCAGGTCAGACCAGAAGCGCAACGAAACAAACTTTAAATAAATTTGAAGTTTCACAAACTTCCTCGCATAATCGCCTCTTCTCTTCCAACAAGTTAGTTATAACAACTTATGTTATTCCAATAAGTTTGTTTGATGCTTGTTTATTACATTCAACACGATATCAAGTTTGACTAGCTTAAAACAAGTAGTGACTAACAACCTTGTTGCAAGGTGGCTTGCTAACTGTGGTATGTGGCTTCGGAGACTAAAAGACATTATGGACTGATGGAGTTAAAACTTTAGTTACTCAAGACAGGTACACTAAAGTACAATTTAAAACTGACTATTAATTTTAAAGGTGCTCTGCCCCCTTAACTCCCTCGAACGTTAGTCCATTAAAAGAGCATTGTAATGTTTTTAAAAGTTTTCTCCCTTATTTTTAACGTTACAAATTTCAAATTTTACTCACATCTAGAGGAGATACATATCTATGAATGGTATGTCTCACATTTTTTATATATCTAATAAGCCAGTTTAGGTTGTTGACTTTCAAAAAATGGCAACAGTTAGAATTTTACAACTTGGGCTGGCATGTCCTTTCCGCGGTCCGCCTCTTGCAGCGACAGTTTTCCGTTTTTTTCTCCCTCCCTCCCTCGCTACCTCGCTCAAGTTGTATAGACTGATAAGCAAGACCTCAAAACAAGGCCTTTTTTCTTCAACTACAGAAAGATGGAATGATAAAAGAAGTAGAAAAAGTTAGAGAAAACCGGCTTGAAATATGACAGGAAGGTGCAATGATTGAAACAATTACTAAGTTGCTTTTGATCATAATTAGATAATAAGCTTGCATATCAAATGTCCAATGATGATTTCAGAATATTTCTCCCGGAGGAATTTCAATACAATTTGAGTGATAAAAGTATCCAAAACAAATCTATGTTTTTCTTCTGTGTATAGGAATGAATGAATCTCTAGTTTAGGGTCCCACGTTTGTCTCCTTGGGGTGAAAGGGGACAAATGAGAATGATGAAAAAACTAGTGGAATGACAAATTGAGACGAAGCAGGAGAACCCCGAGAAAGCCCAGGAGCACGGTGTTGTCCGTCTTTGGTGGCGCGGCAAGAAATCTGGTGGCAGTATCCTGCGACTTTCCAAGCCACCATGTTCGCAGCGCCACCACGTCGTTCCATTGTCTCAAATGAAGACTTTCACACGAGAGTGACTTTCCGAGCCACCAGAGGCACATTTATTTGACAATCTTGCATTTTAACATGAATATCGAAGTAGAAAATACACACCTCGACACAGAAAACTTCATAACCGAAGTTCAGTCAAGGACTGTAGTATGTGAAATTACTGCTGAAGAATATTCAAACAGAGAATTGAAGCATAGATGCTGGGAGGAGCTTGTAAACATTTTCATAAATAAAGAAGATGCCTCGCCTGCAGAGAAAAATGGATTTGGGTAGTTTTACATTTGTAGATACAATAAACATTAAATTGATATAATTTATTTATGGCCTTTTGGCATCTCAGGATCGGATCGGGATAGGATAGGGAAGAGGATGTTACTGAGGAAAAAATTCTGGACAACCTTGGTTGAAGTTATACATTTATTTATAGCCTTCAGGCATCTAAGGCTCAGATCGGGATAAGGGAGAGGACAGAGCGGGAGGAATCAGCCAGAGCCTTAGTTGAAGGTACTAACCCAGGATTTACCTGGTGTGACAAAAGAAAAATCTGAAAAACTGCAGTCAAGATGGTCGGCCGCTGAAAATGAACCCAATGCCTCCCGAGTGCTGAGTTACTGCCGCTTGATGGATAAACTTGTGTCAGGATAGGTTGCCGCTGGTATACAGTAAACATCTCGATACAGGGTATTGTAATGGGAAAATAAACCTTAGCTTTTGCTCATCTATATAAACATTTCTTTTTGTATTTGACTTTCTATCACCACTTTTCGTTCTTAAGATTGAGAAAAATTCAGTCTGCAAGAACTAGTATGCCTCACCTAAAAAACGGAAGTTTTGAGTAGCCGTTACACAGACTAAACGGCTGGAGCTTAAAAAGCGAAATTTTTTATGAAGGTACATCATCACCAGCAGATTAAGCAAATATATTTTTTTTAAAAGTGTCGTCATCTTGGATCCAAAATGGCCGCAAAACCCATAGAATACACAACCTAAACCGCTGGAGTGACACCAAACTTGGTAAGACGGTACATCATCACTACTAGGTTACGAAAATATTACAAAAGTCTCCAAAGACCCCATCTTGCATCCAAAAAGTCGCCATCTTAGTTTCAAAATGGCTGCCCAAAAACCATTTTCTACACCGTTCGAGCTAGAGGAATAAAATTTAGTATGAAGGTGTATTATTTATTACAAGTAGATCACGACAATATAAGAAAATGTTTAAAAAGTTGTAATCTTTAATCCAAAATGGCCGCCTAAAAGCCAACGTTTCAAACCACTGAAGCTAAAGAAACGAAATTTGGTATGTAGGTGTACCATCACGAGTGTGTTACAATAAATGGGGCAAATTTACCCCATGGGGTCGCAGCCCCCGGCGGTATGGGGACAGATCTGCACCATGGGGGCGCAGTCCCCATTCTTTCCTCCGATGTGTCGTTCATCTTTCAGTACTATGGCACTTTGAGTACGTAGTTTCAGCCTACTGCGAGTTAGCTCATTCACTTTAAATCGAAAATATTTTTCTCAGTGACGGGCAGTAACTGGTTAAGAGAGGTTATGTGAATTTCTAACCTAATTTATTCATTTTGAAACCATGAAAACGTTAGATCAGTTTTCTGTCTCTGTCTGACTGTGGGTTTGTCTGTCTGATAGTCTATCCCCTATTAATTTTGTATCGAGTATGCGAGCATTTTGTATCTCATGTTCGCATATCCACACCAGTGAGTTCGTCGTTTAAATATTGTAGCATCTCATCAAAAGTTTCAATGCCTATCGGCGTAAAATTAAAAATATTTTTCAAATTCTGTCGCAGATTGTTGTACAGTGTGTAGAATATTTATTTCGTTGATCGATCTTGTAATAATGGATGCACCCAGAATTTACCATGTCTTCATTCTCGACGTTTAAGTAAACATGAGAACAAAGACATAACAGTAGCTGCTTCTTCCAGCTCCATTTTCGAACTGGTGGCGCGACAATGGTGGCTTCGTGTGAAAAGGGACATAAAACAAGAAGCGCCACCAAAATTTCTGGTGGCGCTACCAAGGTATTATTTCCTCGTACAGTATCAAAAAAATCGTAACAATGTCGTCTTCAGAAATATTATAAGTATAACCTAGAAGTACTTTTACATTTTGAAAAGTAGCGAAAGTATATCGTTTCTTGTGATAAGCAAAACAAGATCAGAACCAAGACTCCTATGGTCTTGCATCTTCTCCCCCCTCCCTCCCCCACACACACACATACAGGTCTTGGTCTTCAATGTCAAGTATTGGTCTTGGATACCATAGACCTAGACTGGATGCCCGATTTGCTTATCACTGATAGTAATGAGCAAAACAAGACTGACATAATAATGATTTTTTTTTTTTTTTGACAAAAGCTTTCTCCATATTAGGATCGAGATCGAGACTGAATTGCAAACATTACTCATTGTTACACGTCTACCTAAGTGTTTCGAGAATGATATAAATCGTAATGATAACTGACTATTAATTAACATAAGAAATAAAGACGGATACTGTTATTCAAAAATGTATAATTTTGTGACTCGCCTTCCTCGCTGGGGGCGCCAAGGTGCGCTATAGATGCCCAGGGACAATAGCCCTAAATCAATTCTGTTCGACCTGCCTCCAATAAATGCTCGTTCCAGCATCTCCCTTAAAGAGAAAGTGGAAAATGTCCAGTTCATTACATTCTCTTTCAATAAACGTTATTATACGGAAAAAGGAAACAGAGTAAATATTATTATTATTACAATGGGGAAAATTGCACTTTGAGGCTTCATAGCTTCAGGACTAATAACACAAGAAAAAGCGGTTTAGACATTTTCACAAAAAATCAGATTTGTAACTTGAAATAAAAATAGCATTAAATTCAAGAACAAATTGCTGAGCGCCGTGGTTCAGTGCTAGGCCATTCATTGTCTTCCTATTCGAGATGTCTTGGGATGGATTTCTGGTGCAGCCATCCTGACTGGAGCTTTTCCTCAGTCGCATCAAGTAAATACAGAGATGGTATCTTAGAAATATCTGGCTGATCCCATTCCACCTCCTGTTTTACCTATCCCGGCTTCGGCCTGGGACACCAAAAAGCCATAATTCAAGAACCAATTCGATTTCCGTTTCAAAGTCATAACATTATAATTCGACTTCCAGATAATCGGAACCTCCCATTCTCTCTGGTAAATCTTCTGCAAAATTTCTCCAGTCTTGAATTCAGTAACTTCTTTATGATTAGCTTGGGCCCTATGAAGCTTCCAAGTTTAATTTGCTGCACTTTCCCATACTTATAACTTGCAATCGAATAATTTCCAAGATTGTGAACGTAAATAAACAAGTCGTCTTCGAGAGTTCAGAATTGGTTACTACTAGCTGTAGAAACATAAAGGTTCCAGTATTTTCAATATGACGGGGTTCGCTTCCACACCTACCGTAGCTTTAGAAATAAAAGTTTTGCTTGTGAATCCCGAACCGAGCCGCCGTAGCTCATTGGTAGAGCGTTGGCGTAGCATTCGATAGGTCGTTGGTTCGATCACAGCGGCTGACCATCCTGACTGAGGTTTTTCCAGGGGTTTCCCTCAGTCACACCAGGCAAATGTCGGGGTGGCACATTCAACTTAGGCCCTGGCCGAAACCTTCCCGAATCCTTTCCCCTCCCCTATCCTGGCCTGAGCTGTAGATACCTAAAGGTCATACATAAAGTTAAAAAAATCATTGTGGATCCCATGACGATTGATATTCATCAAAATATATTTAAAATAATTATAGCTATACAGAAATTACTTGCCACTGTTGTTTTCTTCTCGTTTCTTATGTTCCTGAAACCAAAATCCCTTACGAATCTTCTTTTTCGGTCGGCAAGAATAACAAGCTATTCGTTTCCTTTTACCAAGCAAAATATTTTCGTTCCTATCCATGTTATAAAACGAAGCAACTAAAGAGAGGGAGTGTCAAGTGGCCATATCGCTCACTGCCCGCGGGCGGTGTTGTTGCTTGAAGCAAGCAGGGAGAAACATTCAAGTCACCCACAATTGCCAACATTGCAACAGCAGGTGTGCAGATGGAATGGTCGCAATACAACGTTGCCGCATTCTCAAACTAAAAAACCGACACAGATTTATTTTAGTACTTTGAAATTGTGCGACATACCATTCATAGATATGTATATCCTTTAGATGTGCGTAAAATTTGAATTTTGTAACATTAAAAATAAGGAAGTAAATTGTTATAAGCAATGCAATGATTTTTAAATGGGCTAACATTCGAGGGAGTTAAGGGTGGTAGAGCACCTTAAATAAAGGATGTGAAAATCTGTCACTCTTAAAAAAATTTCATCTGTTATTAGTGAAGCCAAACATTTTCTGTCTCTCTGTAAATGTTATTAGTACAAAAATCCCTTCGGGGTAAAGGGAAGAGTGGCGCAAGAATTATACTCACAAGAGAAGTGATATATATTTTGCGAGTGAGTTTCTTTGTGCCACTATGGTGGAAGTGTTTCCTTAGTAATAACATTAATATAATTAAGAGGCTTAGTATACTCCCTTCCGCTATAGTAACACAAAGAAAGTCTTTCGCAAAATGGATATCGCTTCTTTTATTCGTGCGTCACTCTTCCCTTTACCCCGAAGAGTTTTTTATACTGCTATCACTTGTTTTGTAAGGCTGCATATTAAAAAAAAGCACATAAAAATATTTTGAGTTAGTATTTGGTTGAAATCGAGTAAAAAGTTAACATAGTCTTCATACACAAGATCGATTTTGGACCATGGTGGGCTCCGTACCTCGAAAACGGGAACTTCTATGAAAAAATAAGCATATTTTTACCCCAAGAGGACCCACAATTAACCCCCATAACTTCCTGATACCAACTATTTTGGACTAAAGCAAAAAGATAGACAGAATAAGAGAGACACTTTTCGATCATTTTTTAAAATTCTGTGAATGGGCTAGAAAAGTAAATACTTTTGAACCCTTTCACCTATTTTGAGGTGTTATACACCGTTTGAAAGGTATTGAAGTGTAGATTACGATTCCGTAAGTTTCGGCCGCCTATATAGTCTGGGGTCAGTGTGATCTTCAGAAATGTGAAATTTTGATATTTTTTTTTCGAACCGCCCTAGGGGGTCACAGGGAGGTCCTACCGACTCATTTTTTTTTTTTTGTGTGTGTGTGTGTGTGTGTCTTAGTATGGCAAAGAGCTTTCAAATGGAAATTCTCACATCAAAATCGAGCATTAAGGACATTGCCAAACCGTACTTCCCACCTCGCTGCTTAGTGTATATGGTCGCAGGACGGGAGGCCGGAGTTCTATTCCAGGAGAGGTCACGTTTCATCTTTTTTTTTTTTAAATCAAAAACTTTTTTGTACTCATAAATAATTGTTTTCTTTATTGCTTGCATTCTCAACATTTTTATACAATTTACGGAAATTAATTAGAAAAGCCACGTTAAATTATTCATTATACGCATTTTCAACGGTGTACTCACATATTCATTACATGCACATCTCAAAAGCAGCTTAGGTTATTGTTTAGATTACATGCAACACAGACATCATGCGTTGTATTACCAGATCAAAAGCTATAAATAGAAATTACAAGATCTCAAACTGAAGATAGTTCCTCACTATCTATTTTGGTCGGAGCATTAGTCTGAAATACAGAAGAAAATGAAGTTAATTATATAAAATATTAATATCGAAGTAAAATATTCTTATGGGACCTTTACAAATTTAAGTGCAGTTAACTTCCTTTAGCTATAGTCAGGATTCTTGAACTCTACCAGTAAAACATATTTTTTATAGCTACACTACAAAATCGCCATTTGTATTTAGTTACACATGATTTGCTTAAAGTCTTTCTGATTGTTCTGCTAATGCGTGTGCAAATGGGATTCCTGTTTTGTTTTGATATGTAAAAAAAAAAAAAAATGATATGTAGAAACTGACTCCTCCCAGTCCACTGCAGACTGTATTGCACCTCGGCTAACAATTTTCTTTGAGAGGAAATAATGAACTGAATTTATTTAAGGCCTTTAGGCAACTTTGGCTCATATCGAATGCATGATGATAGGAGAATTGGTGCATTGAATAATAATCCCTAATGTTGAAACAGTACCTGCGTGGTGTAAGTAGTGTTGTCAAAAAGCGTTTTTTTTTTCTGTGAAGTTTTTGTTATTCTTTTTTTCTGTTCATTTTCATGTTACTTTTAAACGTCGTTTTTTTTTTAACACAGGAAGTGATTTGATGCTTTACGCTGCAGATAATCAATGTAATCACCAGAATTAGAGTTAAGCTTTCATACATTCGTCCCAATTTACTTTGCTTTGTTTCTCTGCAGACTTACAAGGCAAATGATGGGATTATTTATAAATATATTCACTGCCACATTGTTATACTTCCTATATATTCACTCTGACAAACACAAGGAATTAACAAAAGACATACGGACTCAAGTTATTTGGTATATTTTGTATTAAAATACTAATAAACCTTCAAGCTCCTGAAGAAATATTTTGAATTATAGGAAGAATTTAAGTTCCTAGAGATAATACAACTTTGAAGACATCTTTACTATAAACTGAAAAACCATGAATTCTTACCGAAATATGCTCTTATCCCGTATACACAATACATTAATTCTAATTGCAGTATTATTCAAGGAAGATATCTATTTTTGATCATAATTACGGTCCGCAAAAATCAATTATCTTTAGCTCAAAATCCCGGAAAATAACCTGCTTCTATTCAAGGGCAGCGATATGTTTGGGTTTACTAGTACATTGTTTTTGAATTTGAATTTAATTTTTAAGACCTTTAGGCAGCTTTGGCTCAGCGTGTTTTTTGAAACTATAATAAGTATCGGCACGTAACAGTATAGCGGCCATTTGAAAATTGAATTTTAAAATAGGATGGCAACGCAGACAACTTGGTACAGGGATCAACCACAGTATGTTTCAATTGTGCCGAATATGTATACTGAAAGCTTGGTGCGGATACGTCGAACTGAAATATTTAACTATTTAAGTAGTAAATATTTAACTTTTAAAATTGATTAGCAACACTGTCAACTGTTAGACCTGCAGTACTTCTATGACGCGTTTCAGTACATATATACAAAGTTTGGTCCTAATACATTCAGCGATATGGAAGCAGTTAAACATTTTATTTTCTAAAATTGGTTGGCAACACTAACAACTGCGGCGCTGGAAGTACCCACATAAACTGTCCAAGTATCTACTGCACATGTCAAATTTTGTGTAAGTCAATACGCATACGTCCAACGGTAACAAATATGAAATTAAAATTTTTAATCGTATGGCAACCCTGACAAATTACGGTGCCTGGAGTGCCTGTATGACCTGTCCCAGTAACTGATGAACATGTATGTCAAATTTAGTGTAAATCAATACACACATGTAGATTTTTATTAATAAAGGCATTTCTATTAGTTAAATTTTAAAATAGGTTGGCAACACTGATGATGGTGGTGCTTTAAGTAGGGAGCACCCAAAACTTTCTTCTATTGTGTTGAATGGTGTTTAAGCTAAGTTTGAGGCAGATAGAAAATGGAAGAAGTTTAATTCAAAATGATTTTTTTTTAATTTGGCAACACTGAGAATAGGGAAACCCAGGAAATCTCACATAACTCAAAAACTATTTGCAATCTACGGTTTAATTTATGTTGTGTTTCTTCTTAATTACCTATTGGTTAAAGAGACGTTAGCAGTATTACAAATTGTTGCCCTGAAAAAAGATGAAGGCTCCTGTTATTTTTTTTAACGGAATATTTAGAAAAAAAACGTACATTTTTTTCTATTTACAGCACTAGGTGTGAGGCATCAGGCCAACGTCTCCACAGTTCTAGGATGAATGGAATACCGACTGAGGCATGAATGTTTGTGGATTTTATATACCTAACAGATAATGCAATCGAGATAGGCTGAAGTCATTAGTTACTAAAATGGCTCAAAAACATAATTTTCTTAAGATTTACAAATACACAGTTCGCTTTATTCGGTTTTGTCCCTGCTCGTAACTGTCATTTTCATTACCACCTCCTGTGTGGTATCTATTGAGTTTACATTTTCTAATAATAAAAAGTAGTTTGTAGAGAACAATAATACATTATTTGTGTGGAAATCACAATAAGGTTACTTTTGCGACAATAGCGTGATTGGATCCGCTATTTTTTTTTTTAGAAAATTTATCAAGATTTTACATTGCCCAAGAGATATCGCTGGTGAGGAAAACTGTTAGCCAGTACAATATATATTGCAACTGTACAAAGCAAACATATAAGGTGTATATAGAACTGAGTAATGAGATTTCGAAAATAGGCCTTAAAATGAATATAAGTAAAACAAAAGTAATGTACAGCCATTTACAAAAGTAAATGGAGGTTGGATGTATAAGAAATAGAAGCGATTTGCCCAATGAGAATTGTTTCACTGTACGCCTAATAGTTAGACAACTAACGTGACAGTACAAATGTGCGCTAAAATATGGATTGCCAGGATAGTCCTCCATTTGGAGAAAAGAGATTTAATCCTTGAGCATCATTTAGAGAACTACGAGGGAGTTACGCAGAAATTACGTTAAGCTCTAGGAGATAGGAATTAAAGAAATGGAAAAGAAAATAATAATATGGACATCATTCAGGATTCATCATTATGTTATGCAAGAGAACTTGTCTTGTTCGAACACACACAAACATACACTTGCAGAGGGAGAGAGAGAGAGAGAGAGAGAGAGAGAGAGAGAGAGAGAGAGAAAGAGAGACAGACGGAGAGAATAAGGATAACTGTTTGTCTCGCAAAATAGAAAAGTAAGCCATTTGAAAAGGCTATTCTTTTATCCTCTCTTTCTTTCTCTAACATTTTAGCTCTAGAACACTGACACGCACATAAAAAGTAAGTACGCGTGAGAGAGTAGCAATAAGTAATAGAAAAAATAAAGGTGAAGAGAGAGAGAAGAAGAGAAAGAAGCAAAGACATGAGAAGGATACGTCAGGAAAGACAGGGATAGAGATAAACAGGAAAAATATGAGAACTACATTATTATCATGCTAAAGAACACACATACTGTTTACTCTGATACTCGCCATTGATGCCTCGAAAGTTCTCCAGCCGGAGATTAATCTCTGTTTCCAGCCATTATTTTATGCGAAAAGGACACTACCTGGTCGGGAATCGAACGCAGGTCTCCATGTTCAAAGTCTGAGTCATTAGCTGCTACTCCACAGGCTTACTGCGTAAATGCTGCTGCTTAACAAATGGTATAGTGTTTCTTTCTAAGAATAATAACATGAAAAATGGATACTTCAGATCAATGATGTGTTCTTATTGTCTTCGTAACTTCCATAGATTTAATTTTGCCCTTCCTAGCCAACTTTATAAATCGTCTACTTCTCTATACTGATTCAGTTGTTTGTTTCCACATTCTGAAGGATTCTCCGTTTTGTATAAGAAGTTATGATTAGATTCGTGACGATCGCTTTGTAAAAATGCTTTGCTTCAACAAGGTTTGAACCCATGTTGACTTGCTTTAGTTCTGACAAGTCCAGCACGTTTCTCCTACGCCTTCTTGCCAGTGATAGACATAAGCTATCTTTGGAAAGTACCAACTTCGTCCTATAAATTGCTTAAACCAAAGTGAACGCCTAGAGCCTAGCAGAGTAAGATGATGAAAAGTGCCTTGGAAGGAATCGTGGTAAGAAACTACTACCACAATCAACTTAAAAAAATTATGGGTCTCCACCAAATTTCAGCTCAGAAGATGATAACCTATCCTCAAATACATTAAAGTGTGTTTTTGGTAGTGTAGCGATATCTCGGTCGGATTTGCACCTATGATGACCTTCTTTTTTATAAATTGAAGATTTTTTCAAGGTCTACAAGATGGTAATTGTTTCATTTATGTTGGCACAAAATTTAAATTTGAAGGGAGGTTAGAAAATTTGAAAATTAAATTTAGGAAACCGTTGACAAAAGTGCTACATTGTGTATGCCCACCGCTTACCGGGGGCTGCTCCTTCCCGAGGCTAACACCGCCCAGCTCCTTTTGGACGCACCATGCCACCTTGCACACATCGCGGGCCAGGCTTCGTTTATTTATATGTATGCAAGCTTTCAGTAGCCTCTATTTATATGCCAAAGCAATTATTAATAAGAAATATGATCATAATAATTATATTTTGAAGGAAAAAAGTAAGAAGAAAAGCTTGTCCCCGCCGGGATTCGACTTGGATTTCTTATTTAAAAAGCCAACATCTTATCGCTTTCCCAAACTAGACCTGGCAAATAGTAGTTTGGTCGTTATATTTACAGTGGATGACGTCGGAACCTGTCACTATGTCGTTTCAGAGGCCTAGAGGCCTTAAAATTATTTTAAACAAATACTTCCAGGATCCTTTTACCCCATCCTATCCCGGGCGAGTGTTATGGTTTAACAACATAAATCAATTCACACATACACACAGATCATACACTGTAGATGTGAATATACAAATATCATATACTCGTCAAAAATAGTAAGATATCCCCGCTCATTCATTCATTGTCAATTCTCGCTGGTAGAGCGTTGGCGTAGGATTTGGGAGGTTGTGGATTGGATCACAGTGGCGGACCATCCTGACTGAGTTTTTTCCAGCATTTTTCCTTAGTCACACGGGGCACATGTTGGGATTGCACCTTCAGCATAGGAGCTGTCCGACACCTTCCCGAATCCTTTCTCCTTCCCTCTCCCAGCCTATGCCTTAGATGCCTAAATAAAATTAAAATTCATTCTCAGTTCAAAGTAAGTAATGTTAATTACAGAACATTTAGATTAATTTCAATTTTATTATATCGTGGTAGATGAAAATCACAAATAGAAACAGAAATGTTATTTGAAAAAAAAATATTATTTTGAAAAATAATTTAAAATATGTTTTTAAATAGAAGAAAAGATGTGTGCCAAGTTTGAACTCATTAACTCAATTTTCTTTAAAAAAATAGATTTATCAGTGTTCAAACTCGCGACCGTAGGCACGGGAGGCCGACACGATAACCATCAGACCAACGAGACTTGTTTGTTCTGATTATGATAACAGTATTTATTGTTAATTATCGATATTCTGTGAGTCTCCCATCTCATAACAAAACATATAGGATATTTTCTATATCAAAGTATTCCTTTTATATACTTAAGATAGAAAAAATAAGCGAAGCAAATCAATACGTTTTAATTTTTAAAAAATTAAAGCGTGTAAGAGTTTCATCAGCTAACTAACTTCTTGGCATCATCGGACACGCTAAATTACATAAACAACAAAACCTTGAAACGAGCCAGCTATCTGGTTCCTCATTGCATCATGCCAGCCAATCCCATACAGTCTACCCAAAGTGAATTTTGAATTATCAACCCTCACTGATTCCTATCCACCTCACGTTCCTACTAGATCTATGGGATATGCATAGATGTACTGGAACAGGGGGTGGAAGGGAATCAGTGAACGTTGGTAATTAAAGATACACTTTGTTCAGACGGTATGGGGTTGGCTGGCATGATCCAATGAGCAACCAGATAGGTGGTTCATTTCAAAGTTTTGTTGGTTATGTAATTCAGCGTGTCCGATGATGTCAAGAAGTTAGTTGAAGAAACTGTTACACGTTTTTAGTTTTTTAATTAAACCGTATTGAGTTGCACCGCTTATTTGTTTATATCTTAAGTATATAAAAGACACTTTGATATAAAAATATCATATTTGTTTTGTTATGAGATCAGAGCCAAAGAAGATCGATAGTTTATAATAAATACTGTGTTAGCATAATCATAATAAAAAAGTCTCGTTGGTCTGATGGTTATCGTGTCGGTCTCTCATACCTAGGGTCGCGAGTTTGAACCCTGATGAATCCATTTTTTAAAGAAAATTGAGTTAATGAGTTCAAACCTGGCACACACATTCTTCTATTTTTTTAAAAAAAGTTTTGTTTTAAATTATATTTTTAATAACATTTCTGCTTCTATTTGTGATTTTCTTCTACCACGATATATTAAAATTGGAATTGATCTAAATGTTCTGTAATTAACATTACTCACTTTGAACTGAGAATGAATTTGGATTATATTTATGGCTTTTAGGTATCTAAGGCTTAGGCCGGGATAGGGAAATGACTCCGGAAGGTATCGGCCAGGGCCTATGTTGAAGGTGCAATTCCGACATTTGCCTGATATGATTGAGGGAAAACCCTGGGAAAATTCAGTCAGGATGGTCCGCCGCTGGGATCCAACCCACAACCTCCCAAGTCCTACGCCAACGCTCTACCACCGAGAAATGACTGAAGAATGAGCAGGGTTATCTTACTATTCTTGACCCCCAGTATATGATATTTGAATATTCACGTCTACAGTGTATGATTTGTGTGTATGTGTGAATTTATTAATGATTCATACAAAACTCATATTTCACATAAACAAACGTATTTCGACTCAGAACGTCGTGCATCATGTAGTTTCTACCCGCACGATTGTACTTCAGGGGTTCCATGTATTGGAACTATTTTCGGGCGCTATCTCTTGAAAACATGAATATTTTCCTATATCTTCGGTATTTATGGGAATATCTCGACCAAACCTGCACATTTCGACTCAGACCAACTTAAATCCATGATTTTCATATAGTTTAGGTACCACCGACCGACAAATTGAAAATTAACTTTTTCTTAAATCTTCGGCGTTTCTGGGAATATTTCAACCAAACTAAACTAACATATTTCGACTCAAAGTGATGTACCTCAATGGTTTTCATTTATTTTTAGTACTTTCGGCCGCCATCTTAAAAAGTAGACTCTTCCCAATCGTCGGTGTTTATTGCAGAATTTCTACCAAACTAATATTTCAACTCCGATCCATGTACTTGAATGTATTGCATGCATTTACAGTTTCTTCCGGCAGAGATATTGTCGAATAAAAACCCTTTTATATCTTCGTTGTTTTTTTTTCTAATATTTGCTGTAAAGTACCAAATTTGATAAAGAGATACGAGAAAGAAAAGCTAGGGTAACATACGAGCTGATGGAAATGGCGCTCTCTTGAATGAAATATGGCTGCAAACTTATGCACAGCCCGAATGCGTTTGAGCTAACGTTACTATAAAAAGTACAGAGGGATCCGTGTCCGGAAGCCTCGGGGGCGCATCCACCACCAGGGATCTGGGGGCAGCGCCCCAAGCGAAGCAGGGAGAGTTTATATATAAAACAGAAAGTTTCCGTCTCTATGACTCTGTTTACAAGCATGCATTGTTTTCACTCAGCTTTTGCATAAGTGTTCCTTAGGTCAAGGAGTAGGTCTTAAAGGAATTTTAAGCTGTCTGAGTTGTCATTGTTTCCAACTAATTAAAAAGTATTTTAAAATATATCAACATTGATTTATACCAAATTTTACGTACATGTTCCGTAGGTACTGGGCCAGATTAAAGATTATTTTGTTTCCGGTAATGGGTCCTAGTTGTCAGTGTTACAGTGCCCTAGTCTGACTTATATGACCTGTTCTAGTAGCTAAATATAAAGTTTAATTCTGATACGTACAACAGTGGTAGAGCAATTACAAATATTAAAATTTTGAAATTGATTTGCAACGCTCACAAGCGCGGTGCCAGGAGCACCTATATTATCTGTCCCAATACCAAATGCACGTATGTACACAGCTTTGTGTGTGTCGAAGAACGGGTATAAAGGGTTATCGGAAAGTCCATTTTCACTGACTGAATTATGAAGTTATATTTTTATATATATTTTTCTTACAAATACCTAACTCTGCAATACATTTAGGGTCATATTTATAAATAACCCCCAAGAGTGGGTGGCTCCCAGGGACATTCAAATTATACGAGGAGCAGTCAAAAAGTTCCCGGAATTTCGTTGTAACTATTTATTACCACAATGTAGGTACACAATTACTTAAGCGCCTTCGAAATAGGCTCCTTCAGCACACACAGACACACTTGTTCCACCGCCCCTGCCATTGCTGGAAACAACGTTGAAAGTCCTTTTTTGGTACCTTCCGAAGCTCAGCCGTCGCGTTGGTTTTGATGTCCTCGACGGTGGCAAAACAGTTACCTTTGAGGCCCTCTTTGATCTTGGGGAAGAGCCAGAAATCATACAGTGCTAAATTCGGTGAGTAGGGAGGCTGGTAGAGGAGTGGAATGTTCGTTTCTGCGAGACATGTCCCAGTTTACAAGTGGTTTTTACGTTTTCGGGATGGACAGGAATCGCTGGAAGACGTGCACCGCAGTGGAAGACCACCAATCTCCAGAAACGAAGAAATGGTCGAGCAAGTGAAACAGTTAATCAGATCAGACGGACGATTGATCATCGACGAGTTGGCACAAGAATTGCAGATCTCTCATGGATTCATTCACGCAATCCTGTCAGATGATTTCAAGATGAAACGTGTCAGTAAAAAGTTTGTCCCGCGGATGCTGACTACGGATCAACTGGAAACACATGTGTTGACTGGGCCGAATGTTTTGAAAGGACCCGACGTTTCTTGGGACAATCATTACTGGTGATGAGACCTGGGTGTACGCGTACGACCCGGAGTAAAAACGGCAGTCATCAGAATGGCACACAACGTCCTCTCCTCGACTAAAGAAAGCACGCCATGTCAAATCCAAAACAAAGGTGATGCTCATCGCGTTTTTCGACAATTAAGGTGTGCTGCACCATTAATTTGTACCACCTGGACAAACTGTTAACAGCCCTTTCGACGTGAAGATTTTGAAACGACTGAGGGGGGGAGCAATCCGACGAAAACGTCCTGCGAAATGTCAACGGGGATTGACACTCCATCACGACAATGCTCCCTCCCACACATCGCTTGTTGTGGGGACGTGGCTCGCAGAAACGAACATTCCACTCCTGTACCAGCCTCCCTACTCACCGGATTTAGCACCGTATGATTTCTGGCTCTTCTCCAAGATCAAAAAGAGCCTCAAAGGTAACCGTTTTGCCACCGTCCAAGACATCAAAACCTAATGCGACGGCTGAGCTTCGGAAGATACCAAAATAGGATTTTCAACGTTGTTTCCAGCAATGGCAGGAGCGGTAGAACAAATGTGTGTGTGTGTGCTGAAGGAGCTTATTTTGAAGGCGCTTAAGTAATTGTGTACCTATATTGTGGTAATAAATAGTTACAACGAAATTCCGGGAACTTTTTGACCGCCCCTCGTATACTCCTGGGAGACACCTACCTCTTGGGAGTGATTCATAAATATCCCCCTTAGTGTGTTTATTTCGCATTTCATTAATAGATGTAAACCTCTGGACCACAAATGTATTCTTTTATGGATTAATTAGAGTGTAAAGTGACTTTCCGACCACCCTATAGATTTGTGTAAATAAAGACATTTGCATAAATTAAATTTTAAAGTAGACTTGTAACACTGATAACTACAATGGTCTGGGGATAAGGAAACCAACAGTATTTTTCTATTGCGTTGAGTAACGCTTATGCCAAGTTTGCTGCTGGTAAGTCCAACGATTTGGAAGAACACTTTTCATATTGTAGTAACTGACAGCTATGGCGCAATTTTGGACCCGGAATAACTCTATGACCTGGCCCAGTAAATAGGGAAAACGTAAGCAAAATTTGGTAGAAATAAATGAACATATGTCCAATTTTTAGAAGGAGCAAACATATATAATTCTCTTCTCGAGAGAGAGAATATAGACGGACAGACAAACTTCTAATGTTTAATTTAGATTTTTGAGTTTGGACATTATTATTTGAACATTTTACTCATTGATATTTTTTCTCGACTTTTTATGCACTCCAGATTTAGGAGTTTGGATGTTTTTGCGCTGGACATTTTACACTTTAGGTAATATTATTTTGAACGTTTTTCACATTGGGCGTTTTTATATTGAACATTTTTGCTTTGGACATTTTCACTTAGGATATATTTGCTTTCGACATTTTAAACTTAGGACAATTTTGCTTTGGACATTTTAATTTTAGATACTTTTGTTTTGCACATATTTGCTGAGTACACATTTTACTTCGGTAATTTTTATTTTTGAAGTTTTGTTGTGGACATTTTTTGGATATTTTAGTTTTGGACATTTTTGTTTATGGCATTTTAACTTTGGACTTTTTTGTTTTTGATA
>JAGDQP010020675.1:0-14886 GCA_022664845.1 Lepisma saccharinum | reverse complement strand
AAGTAACCTCAAAATTGCCATTTTACCTTACTTACACTTCGATCAGAAATTTACCAAATTTTAAGCGTAAAATAAGTTCAACGTTCACCGACAAAACACTTTGGCCAGTTTCAACCCGTTTTCAGGCAACGTTAAGCTACTACAAAGAATGGAATTAAGGTTACTAATCTTTCCACTAAAGGGCTTACACTATATCCACATTTAAGAGTAAATACAACAAAACGCTAATTTTCGACTTTTATTTCTCCACAAAGCAGAGTAACTTTCATCCATTTCGTGTTTCCACTTTTTACAGTGTACCATCCTTGGAAAATAATCTTCTTCCGATCGATGGTAAGAAAGAATAAGCTACCATCAATTTGACTTTCCGCACATACCGTACCTCTGGTTCTTAAACATGCCTTCTAGGACACAGATTCTCATTATCACTATATTATTAGAGTGGATTGATGTAAGATGCCTGACGGGGGAAGATGCCTCCAGTAATGTAATTCCATAACCACGACATCAGTTGAAACACTTGTATGGTGGTGTGAAAGAACAAGTCAGTATCCTCTCTAAAGGGCTGTAGTGAATGTCGCGTAAACTGTCAAGTGGAGACGAAGCAAGTCCTTTGAAAAATAAAAGTATTTGTTTTTAAATTAAACATAATTTTCTCTAGTCAGTAACCAGTTTAGGATCATGCTAAATTCCGTGACAGAATAGAAGATGCACTTAAATATCGTAGTTTTGATTGATTGCCAAGTACTGACTTAGACTGTATCACATAGAAGCCATGTGTGTGTGTGCCTAGGAACAGGTGAAGTGGCGTCTTACCCCGAAAGTGCAGAAAGATGACCACTACCTAAATGCAATGCATCAAATAACAATGTTTTCATTGATTTCTGGCTAGACATGCATTCCTTTGAACTATCTTCTTGAGCACAATGTAGTCATAGAAGTACATTTGTAATTGGTAGTCTGCGTACCGGTACGTATTCAATCAAATGTGAATGTCATTGATGGTTTTTAGGAAACTATGACTTAAGCCGGAATATGTGTGCAGTGAGGATGTGGAAAAGAAGTCGGCTAGGGCCTAGTTTTGAAGGCACCATCTCATCATTAACCTTCTGTGAAAAAGGATAACGCTGGGTATACTACACTCAGGAAGGCCGCCGCGGGAGTCATATATCTTAATTATAATATACTAGGAATCTTTCTCCAAAATGAGTGAGCATCTTACCCTGATGTATTGGGTAAGATGCCTATATTGATACGTCATATTTAAGGCCCGTATATTCGTTGCGTATACAATATTAGGTTCACGTTCTTCCGTCAATATGAGCATGGATGTTTAATATATATATTTGTGCAAAATTCCCCTCTTCAGTTTATTTTAATTACTCAACAATGACTTCTAGACCAACATGTGTGGGATCTTCACTCAATCCTCTCTATATAGTGAGAAATGTCTCGGATCAATGGAAGAGAAAATATATATCGGACATTTTTTTTCCCGATTCGTCACTAACAAAACTACCGAATTTCTATGTTAATTCCTCTCTTCATGAAATGCTCCTACTATTAAGCTATTTTCAGCTGCTGTTCTAGCGTTGAAACTCGTTGCATGGGCAAAGACAAGTCGCAAGGGAGAACACCTCCCGTTTTCAGTTACCTAACACATTTAACCATGGACATGAATGGGCTTTTTACCAGAGAGCCAGCGACCACTAATTGATAAGGGAGGGAGGGGAATAGTGCACCATGTGCACCCAGAGATTTTTTTCAACTCTTATTTCACCCTCACTTTAAAAGAAAAAAAAGCACCCAAACTTTTTTTCCCAGATCCACCCTCAATTCCCCCTTGTATTACGCCCCCCTTCCGTTCTACACTTAATGAACTTAGGACTAATAAACCCTTTACTTCCGTGGTAGCACGTGGGTCAGTTATCATCATCCCTTCAGTTGAAATTCCAACTCCCCTCAAGAAATGTACCCTATCGTAGAAAGAGTTTAAATTAGCCCGCTCGCAAATTCATAGTGTGTGCAAATTGAGAGAATGTCCACTTGCTGGTGCCAGCTTATTATAATTCTGAAATGCTTGTAAATTGTAAATTTATTTTCCTTTCTCCTTGAAAATCCAATTTTTTTTAACTATGTTGGTGTTTCACCTGTACCCTTTATTTGTTTAAAAGTAAAAAAAACCAAAAACATATTAAACGTGATCTTTTCTTGTTCTCCTGTGATATATACTTTGTATAACTGCTACTTAGCGAATTGATGCTAGATGGACAAAGTAGTCTGGAATTTTAAAATTAAATCGTTGAGTTTCCGTTTCATTCTTTTGAAATACCTTTTCTGTGATTGGTTTCTCCTAGTTCTCGAGTAATTCGCAAACTATTCTTGCAAAGGTTCTGTGTGTTTTCAATGCGTTATTTTTATTGTAACTATGAACTTCACTATAATTTTCCTTTAGTTCTTACATAAAATGGTTTCTAAGTTTCCGTTAACATAATGTGCTCTTGTTACTGCCCATGCATATAATTTACTGTGGTTAGATGTACGCCCTTATCCATGCAATATATGTCTACAATATCACCAAGGGAAAAAATGTCCTAATTTACCGTCATGTTACAAATGCGGAAATAACCATCTCAGTCGAGCATGCAATATTCCACCTAACGAAAGCTATTGTGGGACATGTAAAAAGCAGGGCCTACAAAAACTACCCATTAAGATCATACCAAGGCAATGTTGATACAAATGGTAAAGTATACAGATCTGAATCTAACCTAAAAAGAAACTCTGAATTTCTAGATTTTAGTAAAAAAGCCCATAACAGTCCTACTTCAATACAGAAGAATTATATTTCGGAAAATACTAACCAAGTCTTAAACTGGGTCTCGACAGTACTCCCTCCTTTTAACACCTCAAAATTCTGCTGATAGACTACAGACAATTCTCAACCAGACAGCTGAAGAGTTTCTCCACAGACATCTCAATATAGTTAAATCTGTTGAAAGTCACATATTTATTGGAAACGAGCCGTTCACCAGAATGATACAACTAAATAAAGTGATTGTATCTACGGAAGAGAACTGATGGGGAACCAAACCAAACATCGAACAGTTTTTAGAAATCAATACGTTCCACGGATCGATGAGCCAAGACACTCAAATACAAGTCATTCCAACTAATTACAATAATGGCAACACAAACTCCTAAAACCTAAAAACCTTAAACAATTCTTATTAACTTATTTAGACTCACTTACCTTGCTTCCACCTCTAAATAATATTTTAAAAAGACATCAATTATAGTTTATTTATTAATAACTAAAATAAACACTATGCTCTCTAATACAAAATTATAATCAAATCTCAAATCCCAAATCTAGTTATATAAATGCTTTGCAACTGGATCTCCTGGAATGGCAGCTTGGTGCGGGCTGTTTTTCTTTTTTCTGTCTGTGCAGTGTCTGATTCAATACCGTTCCCAACTTTCACGTAACTCCCAAACATAATTAGTTAAATTATCCAAGGACGAAAGTGGCCTAAGTGACCAGAAGTCTCGCCTTGTGGCCCTGCGGGCCCTTGGCAATTTTACATTCATGCAAATTCATGCATTATTTTAGTGATCTTCCTTTTTTAAATGAATGAAGCCCTCTTTCTGAATTGACTTTAAGCTAATCTCATATCACATTTTTAACAAGAACTCCACATGCTTGAATTTTTTCCTTCCAGATTTAGTAATGGGTTCGATGAGACGTTTCACAACTGCATGCACACTGTTGTCCTGAACGTAGGATCCTCGTGGCTGTGGGTCCCCGGATAAATCTCCATATTTATTGTGTAGTAAACATGCACGTCCTCTAAGGAATATATTTTGATAACGTACTTTGCCGGTTTATTTGGCATGTAACATCGAAAAGAGCAACTTCCCCTGAAAGATTAAAGTATTTCTTCAACAGTTACATTTTCTCGGAACACTGGACCACATTTATGAATCCTTGGTTTCCTTTAACACATCAAAGGTCAATGGAAATGATTGAATGAACTCTAGAGAATTTTGATATATTTCTAGCATTCGCATCCGTTTTCAGGGAAATGAGATAGTGCTTCAATTAATTTTCTTAATACAATTAAAGTTAACAATAAGTGTTGTTTCCTGACATACTTATATGTTCAACCAACCATGCATATCAATTGTAGTGTAACTGCCATCTATTGTTTAATTTCATACATGCTAAAACATATTGCTTCATCTACCGAGTTCCTTTAAAAGAGAAAATTCTGAAAGTTCAACACAACACTACAAAACAACACAAATGACTTTTCCATTACTTCTTTTTCCAAACTCTATATTGAAAAACCTCACAGCAATTAATTTAATATTATCGTCTGATCATTAAGATTTATTTATATCTTGTAAAACCTTCTGTGATTCTCTCTCTCTAAACATTATTTCAATTGATGGGAAATGCATTATTCTCTTTCACATAAACATTTTTTTCCTTTCTAACCTTTATCCATTTCTTCTAAAATCTTCTAGACCAATGAAACCAGCGTGAATTAAGGGGAAGAGGATTCGTCGTCGGCCTCTTAAAAAAACTCTTAACTGTGATCGCTGTGTGGAGGTCCCGGTGGCGAGGGTTTGATACCTGTCACTCTTCTACTTTCTATAACCACCTGGTGACCCGTAAGAAACCCTACCAGGTGACCTTCTGTACATTTCAACCGAAGAAACACTCTATTGTTCTCACCGTCATAATGTTTCAATTTACTACTTACAAGAAATTTGGTAAGTAATGAACAAATTGAATTTATCCAAACTCTTTTTTTTTCCTCGACTAAAAAGCAATAAAAGAAAAACGCTACTCACATCCATCTGAGTGGGTACTACAAAGAACAAGGACAAGCATTTACGAAAGTTTTTGAAATGTCGTCTTACAAATATTAACACAAATCAATTTATCAACATAAGTTTACTCGCCAGGATGAAATACGTTATAGACTGTACAAAACGTATATTAATTCACTTAAAGTCGAGCAATGGATAGAGAAAAATAGCTTTTATGCATTTGCATTATAGAAAACATTTATAAAAAAATAGAGGGGGAATTACGAAAAGAAATTTACTCATGAATAACAATTGAAGGGCCTTCGGAAAGAAGTCGCTTTTCATATTTTAGTCAGGAGAAACAAATTTAAATCTTTAAACTGTCATGTTGTTTTCGTGTACCCTTATTTAGTTGTTTCTCTGTATCCAGTGACTGCTTTGTTTTCCCATTCACATTTACCAGAATGATAATACACCCTGTGAGCTAACAGATGGCACCAAATGCCAAACTTGAGAAAATAAGTAAGTTAGCGTGTTCTGTTCGTAGGTTTTTAATTTGAGATCAATATATTTTTTTTCACTTTGTCTTTATAACAATCTTTCAATTGAGTAGCTCATTTTTTAGTTTAAAAAATACTAACTTACTTTTCAGCAGATATAACTGCGTAATCTTTTCCCTAAATTATCTAATTAGATAGGAGAAGAGATGTAAAAATCAAATCTAGAAAAGTTTCAGTTCTATCTGTTTTTATTGTGTATTCACAGTTAATAGATGGTTTTGCAATATTTGAAGACTGGAAATTCAAAACGATATAAGTACCACAAATCCGAAAATCGTATTTTCGATGTTAAAATGTCCGAATTGCGAAGCCTGCAAAAACCTAGAAGTTCCTAGGTCATTGGAAATAGTATAAAATAGCGACGGAAAATTTAAGTTATGTGTGTTCAAGGTGGAAAGACCTCCGGTTATTCCTGTCTCTAGGGTAAAATTTTGTTTTGGGCACTTACGTCGTTTTCCGTTTCCAGTCTTGAATTTATCCAGTGAATATGAGACTAAAAACTCATCGATCGGGGGGTTGGGGACTTTTCCAATTAAGAAACTGTAATGGAATTATATGTTTAAGTAAGAAAAATTGTATTTATAACTTAAATAATGTATTTATGTTCAAAAGACCTGCTGGAGTAGTTTGAGAATTAATTGAGCACTAAATTACAAGGAATCAATTGAAAAGTAATAACCAAAGTGAAACTCTATGATTTAAGTATTAACATAAACTGCTCTACTCGGTAAGTATCAGTTACACATGAATAAAATCATATAATATAAAATAAGAAGATAGCGGTATGCATTCAATATGTAATCTTACAAAACATTTTAATATGACGAATTAAAGCAACACCGAAATTAGTCAAGAATTAGCATGTAAATAATAAAAACAAGGGAGGCGCAGATCAATCGGAAGACTGTGCACATAATCTACCTCCAGGCTAAAATAACCCACTAAACTGGAGAACTTCCCTTGCAGTCTGGATGAATGATACAGGTTTGAACTCGTGTTGTCGAGACCTTTCCAACGACGCCTCAAATACTTTCTTAACCTTAGTAGTTCCTAAGTTGCCCCTACAATCTGGATGAATGATATGAGTTTGAACGCCTCTTGGCGAGACTTTTCCTACTGAAGTCTAAGGGAGAAACAGTCCTTACTCCGTCTGAACAATTTGCAGTACGTACAACAGTGTACCAAAAATGTATAGAAAATAACCCACTCGCGGCACCAACAAAAAGTACAGGACGATTATGAACGGCAGGGCTATCTTGATACCGGTAAAGTTAAGAATTTAGAGCAAAGGTCTGGTGGCCAAAATTGGCCACCACGTGTACTCCAGGTGGCCACATCTTAAGACTGGTGGCCGTGGCGCGCCAATTTTGCATACTTTTTTAAACCCTGGGTAGACTCTACGCATCTAATTTGACTACATTGATTAGACAAAACCTATGTATCATGTACTTTTGTATTAAGTATGAAGATAAAAAATACCATATCAGCTAACAGGTGGCAGCAAACACAAGAATCGGGAAGATAAGTTTATTAGCGTGTTCTGTCCATAAATTCTTCAATTATGATCAGTTTTTTTCTTTTTTCTCTTCTTTATACCAGTCTTTCAATTACGTAGCTCATTTTTCGACATTGAAAGTGTTAACATATTTTACGTGCATGCAACTGTAAATAAACCCACCCCTTTCCTTAACTATTTAATCGGAATATGAATGAATGATAAGAGCTGAAATTTTAGATAAAATTATGTTTAAGCTTAACTGTACTTGTATTATGGTTGTTCTAATTCATTAACTCACAAGAACATTTCGAAATAATTGTCTTGATGGAAAAGGTTCTGTAATTTCCGTGAAACATTTGTGTGACGTACGATTCGTGTTGTAATTTTTTCTAAAAAAAATGTAAGTTATGACCGAATATTACACAAAACTGAAAAACGTACATTTTTTTTTTACCAAAATATTTAAGGAAACAGATAGCAAAACAGAGCTGTTACTTGTTTTGGTATTGCACACCCTCGCGTTTGAACGAAGTTCCTTTCAGGGAGACCCAGACCCTCCCTCAAGTATGAAATATACGACACCAACAATTTCTAGTTTATTAACTTTTAAGCAGAAAATTAAGTTTCTAGTATTCATAAAATAAAAACGTTTTACTAAAAGTGTTTTTCTTCCTGGTAATAATGGGAGAATATCCAAGATGTAGCGAAATAACATCGCCGAAACCGCCTCACGTGATTTCTGATATAAAAATAAGGAAAAAGAGCAATGACCATGGATGGTGCACAAATTCTTCGTTTCGCCGCTAAAGGCAGCCAAAAGTGTGCAAAAATGAATCACAGAATTTGATATTATTTCCAATGCCAATCCTCTATTACAGGGTGCAGCAGCTAAAAGTGGCGATCTTGTTGGAAAAAGACGTAATCTCATTCCTCCTTACTTTGCTGCTCTACTAATGGATAAAACAGTTGTTGCAGATAATGATCTAAGTTGATAGTGTCAGTAAAGAAGAATGAACCGACTATCCTGCGTGTTGACACATCACACCAAGCATCTATCTTATAATCATGAAGAGGGATTTCAAATGTTGATCTGTGCTTAGTATCGGTCCAAATCCTGTTATTCTGACTTATTAACATAGCCAGAAAGCTGCAGCCATGATTCATCTGATATGAAATACAGGGAAGGATCCATTTCACCAGACGCAATGATTTCCTGGAGTACCTAGAACGTTTCGTATAATCTGAAGGCAGAAGTTCCGGGAGTTACCATAATTTTGTATGGTTTAAACTTGAACACTAACTTTTGTATACAACGACATGTTCTGTCAGATATTCGTGTCTCTTGGGATAATCACCTGCTTGATTTCTTAGGGTTTTGCAACACGTATGTGCGCACTTCCACAATATTGTTTCTAGTTTTGCACTCTCTTCTGTGTTGCACGTTTCCTGTTACAAACGGCATCCGTTCCTAAAAATTTCTTAGTTAGTTTCTGTATTGCAGATTTTTGAGGTGCTGGTTTGTCGGAAAACTTTTCCGTGAAATGTGCTCTGACATCCTTGAATTTTCCACTATTAAAATACGCATCTCACCATTTAAGACCATTTCGCAGCTCGAAACTAAGCAAACTTACAATAACTACAACTTGTTTCAACGTCTGCTGATAACCCCTCTCACATTACGGTAGTCACTTGCAGAACAGGTTTGAACCAGTCGCAACCATTGTTGTTTAAAAATACCTTACGTGCAAAAATCCAGCAACAAATCTTACTACGGGAGCAGTTTTAGTTAAGCGCCCATTAGATATCCTGTGATTCCTTTGAGGAATCCTTGCACATATATTGCATAATTTTGAAATATACATTTTTGGGTACAGCAGGTTTGGGTACCATGCCATCTTAATTCTACCATTAGTGGAAATAACCTCATGAGCTAATTTCCCCACGCTTTCGGCAGCCTATTGCTCCGTAACGAATCATTTGTGCACCTTTCATGATCTATATTTTTCTTTATTATTTTCATGTGAGGAATCTTGTGACGTGTGGTTTTGTTGGTTAATAGGGGTAAAAAAGAAATAATTAGGAAAACAGAATCATGACACTATGATTCAAAGGTAAGGGTATAATTAATAGGTGATTCTAAATTGACATTTTTGTTGTTGACATTGTCAACACAAATCTTTGTTGGATCGACATATTGGATAGTTCTTAATATGAGAGTGTAATTTCCTGAAGTTAACATTTATGTGTAGAGTTCAATATTATGTTTGGAAATTATAAGAAACACTAAGAAATGGTATATGAGTTGAATTCATTTGGGATATTACAAATGTATACTGAAATATATGTCTGAAGGCAGTAATTACTAAAGATAAAATCTTGAATTAAGATGTTAAATGTTTCTTATGGCAAATCATTTCATAGGCCTCGTAATTAAGCTAAAATGTTCTTGGTTCGCAGTCATTGTTATTGTTTTAAACATTTAGCATTTGAATATGGATTCACTTTAGCACACACATCACTACATATACTGTAAGATACGTGACCTCGCTTCTCAAGCTATCACCCAAATAACAAAACTGATTGATTCTAATCACAGAAAGAAAAACCAGCTAAAATTATGTGACGATCGGGCCGGAAGTTCACAGAATCAGTTTGGTCATTTAGATCAAGACCGAGTGGCCGAATCAATCAGGCCAAGATCGGGTCAATAGCGTCACATTGTGATCCGAGTCACGGGTCACCTATGCTCGGGTCAGTTTGGGCTACGAAAGGGGACCCGATTTCAGTTCTAACAATGAAACTGCACCAGAATAAAGTAGACGCTCTTTTATCCGGCACGGTCGGGATCGTGGCCATGCCGGATAACCGATTTTGCAGCACAATCGAACGTCTATAGTTTTAACGGTTACAAAGAAGGAAACGCTAAACTTAAGTGAACACTGACAATCACGACAAACACTAAACGAACGGAAACACGGTTACAAGGGTCGTAAACATCACTGTATAACAGCGTGCGACACAGACCAAAAGCAGATGACAAAGAAAATGGCTGTTACAGACCAGTGCAGTGGCGCGACGTTGTGGACAATGTCAGTGAGCGCTCAAACACAAGCGGGAAAAAGCTGAACGTGAGTCGCTCAACCGATGCCGGATAATAAGAGCATACCGGTTTTTAGAATACCAGTTAAACGAGCGTCTACTGTATATTATTTTTCACTTTTTTCATCGTATTTTTGTCAGCGAGCAAAACCACCACCCTGATCCGACGTCTCCTTAATACTGGCTCAAAATCTTAACAAGGTCGGAGTGCTTGTCAGCCCACTGTCATCTGCCTCAGAGACAGAGCAATGGACAAATAAAGGAGGACTTACTATTTTTTTTTAAATTTCCCATCTAAGATCCATTTAAAGAAGTTGTACATGTTTTTTTCTTACATTAATACAGCATCAAGTGCATTTTTATACTACTATTACGAAAAAAAATTACATATGCTACTGCGTACATTTGATATAATAGATACAGAAAAAAACTTAATGGAATGCAAGAATAATGAAGAGTAAATTCAAGTATTAAATCGTCCATTACTGCACGCACGAGAAGAACAGAGAATATATAAATTGCAACACAGATACGGATCTACATGGATAAATATTTAAAGATTCTTTAAAGATAAGGAAGTGTTGTCGAAGAAATGAAGCGAAAGCTGGAACATAGCCTTGCAGCTTCTTAAGGAACACTGCATTATCATTCGATTTTGTAAGTACAAACAATGATTTGAAATATATATCAGTATTAATATTAATTACATTGTTTACGTCTGTTATATTGAATATGCATACAGGACATTCATTCCCTGTTAGAAGTTTTAGAAATCTCACCCAGATACAGTATTGTTATAATCCAATGGCTGTACATGATTTTACTTTTCTGGCTATTCAGGGTAAACCGTTAATCAGAAATCTCCATGATTGGATCATAATTCAATAATAAATCTTATTTGAAAGGGGGGGGGGAGAGACAACGTAGTCTACTTTATAAAATTCTCAGAAAACGAATTCTCCGACACTCTTATGTTGGAAAATAAAATAGCCACTTTCGGCTACGTCTTTCAGTAAAATGAAAGTGCTTCAATCACTTGAAACTCTCCGTCAGTACCATCATCAGTACATCCTTGCTCACTATTGTCCCCAACTGAAGATAGTAGTTGACGACAGAAAGCCTGTGAACCTTCCTCTGCACAACACCTTACGGAATTCTTAAAATCAAGACATTTCTCAGCAAAAAGTTCGATGTGCTGCAGTCACTATGGGCTGCTTTGCTCACAATCTAAACCCACCGAATATATTTTTCCCAATTCTTTTTCCATAGTAATGACTAGTTCATTGTAGTCTTCATATCCATAGTCAGTTGTGCAATTTCTTGACCGATGTTGACATCACGAGTAGGTATCTTCGTTGTTGGGAGTTTTGTACAGGATACAGAGTGATCAAAGCAGCAAGAAATGAGTTTTAAACATCTCTATCTTCATTACGTCGATATCATTAAATGTTTTCAGTAACATGTTTCTTTATTCCATACACGCGTATTAAAATTCTAGACTCTTTTGCAGTTACAGTCCTTCTCTCAGTTTCGTCGAAGCTGTCTCCCAACTTCCTCAGTCTTCCGCTTGTCCTTTGCTTTTCTGTAGACATCAATGAACTAGATCGCGATGTCTATTCATGTTTGGAGCCCGAATTTCATTCCATCCAGTCTCTCTCACAGATTAACTCAGTTGGGCAACTAAGTTGGCGCGTGTCTATAATTAAGTTTTCTTATTTCCAAAATAAATGAATTGTATATTTCTAAAATGACATCTGTCCACAATTTGGCTTTTTGTTTTTTAGTTTCGTACTGTTTTAAAAACTACAGTGATAGCTGCACGTATTGACATTATAATGGAATGAAAATAACAATTGTCTTAAGTTTTATAGTGACGTAAAAACCTTTAAGTCAAGACATCAGTTCAAGCACTTATCCATAAAGACACGAGCTTATCTATAAGAAAAAAGTTTTCATCAAGTGCAAAAAATGAAAATCTAAATCGTTATGTGCCTGACGAGTACTGGGAATGCTATGTTGTGATTTTAAAGTACCCTGTGAACGACGAAAACTTAGACAATGGTTAAATTTACTGAAAGTTCATGATTTTTTTTGTTTCACTGAAAAATCAATGCTATAATGTTTAAAAGAATTTAATTCATAATGTATGCAATCGAAATGGAATAGAAATGTATTCGTCTGTATAGTACATACAGGTACATAACACACGTCAATGTCTCTATACATGAGACATGATATTTAATTTTATAAATTGAGTACAATTTACATCAATTTAAATTATTATTTAGTTACATATTGGCTAATGAGTCATCGCTCAAATATAATCATTGACAGCATAATAACCTTTATTTCCCAACATACTGAATAGCTCAGATTTAAATTTATTCATATTGTCGGTACTGTTCAGGTAATTGGGTAGATTACAATACAGTCTAGTACACCAAGAGTAAACACTACAATGAGAAGTTGCGAAATATTGTCTTCCTATAAATATGTTTCTTTTATGTCGTGTATGATAAATGCGTATATTTGTTGCGTAAGTAAATAAGTGACTATTTTTCTTTGTAAATATTACGCTCTTATAAATATATAGGCATGGAACTGTTAGATGCTTTTCAGATTTAAACATATATTTAGATGATGACGTCGGGTTCGTATTAAACATATTTCTAAGAACTTTCTTTTAGATACGAAAAGTACTTACACTAACATGTGATGCACTCCAAAATATTATTCCAAAGCTAATAAAAACATAAAATTATTGCATAATATAATGAGAGCAGAGTTTGTCGAGTTGTAATCTATACATGGTGAAACAGACCCGATTCAGTGATTTATTACGTTCATGAATGCAATCATCCCATTTTTACTTTTCGTTTAAAGTCACACCTAACAATTTACTTTTAAAAGTGTATTCTAAACTTAAAGAATTTACTAACATGGTGGAGAAACATAATCGATCGATGAGAGAGATGAAAACATAGAAGTTTCGATTCGTCTACATTTATACTCAGACAGTTTATTGAAGCCCATTCTATTAATCTCGCGATCATTGATTTTAAGTTGCTTTCTGCTTCCTGATTAGTATTTCCTGTCACTAAGATATTTACATCATCAGTGTACAAAACTTCGTTCTCTGAATCTATGAATTGAGATAGGTCATTTATGTACAATAGAAATAACATAGGTCCTAAAATATGAACCCTGAGAGACATGCTTGTTAATTTCAGACAGTGAGGAATTGAAAGCCATGCTTCCCTCATTAAGACTCCTAGAAATTTGTACTATCTGCTTTCTCTTACTCAAACATAATAATAATAATAATAATAAAAACAATTCTATGATACACCTCTGATTTCACGTTGAAATAGTTTCGTTAATAAACTTCAGTGACGTACATTGTCAAATGTCTTAGAAAATTCTATAAATAATATTCACATAGCGATACAATCTTATTACTCCGAATCATTTTTCAACCATCAAACCATTACATAAAATTAATCTCTCTTTAATAGTTTATAATTTTTTTTCAATTTCCCCAAAACTTGTACTACTGGACTGATTACTAACTTACTTATTCTCTGGTTTACAGAACTAGCAAGTTCATCGCCGCAGTAACAAACGTTCGCCATAGGATTCTATCCTGGGCAAGATCAAGCCAGTTTTCATCACAAACACTTACTTCTCGAAGATCCCTTCTAATATTATCCTCCCAACGTCGTTTCGTTCTTCCCAACTGTACCTTTCTCTCCAGCTTACCAACCACGATAATCTTCATTTCTCTCCCATCCGAGCTACATGGCCTGCTCCCCCTTAGTCGTCGCAATTTAATTATTCTTACAATATCGGGTGTGTCGTACAGTCGGTGGAGTTTTTCATTATGCAGTCTCCTCCATTCTCCACTCATCTCGTCTCGTTTCGGCCCATATAGCTTTCTCAAAACTTTATTTTCTAACACTCATAATTTATGTTCATCTTCTAGAGTCATACTCCAACATTCACAACTGTAAAGTACTACCGGCAGAATAACCGTTCTGTATATTTTCAATTTTCTTGATATTAATCGCGAAGTTAAGAGTTTCTGGACTGAATAGAAATATACGTTGTCCGATAATAAGCGATATTTTATTTCTTCTCTGTCCTCATTTTTGATAGTTACGTATGCTTCCAAGTACTCGAATTTCTTTACTTTCTCTATGTTCTCCTTGATTTTCTGTATCTATCGATATTTCATTCATTCTCAGTGTTTTGGCTTTTTATCATGCATTTTGGTTTCTCTCTGCTTACTTGTAGCTTTATCCCATCGCACGTTTCTATTAACACTTCTGTATTACTTTGTAGTGTACCTACATCCACTCCTACTAAATCTACACCATCCGCGTATACGAACAGTTGGTTCAAGCCATTTAATGCTAGTCCCTTTCTGTCCTCATTTATTTTTTAGAATCATATTCTAAACGAAATTAGAGTAGACCTTGTTTCAATCCGTTGCGAATCCGTTTCAATCCATTTGCTGTAGCTGATTTCCAGAAGGCTGCATTTGCGTATAGTAGATCTATATGTTTTCTCCCTTCGTAGCTTAGTGTTGAAATCACCCAACACAATGTTCGTATTGTGCTTCGGCAATCAGTCAAACAACGTCTCTAGCTCATCGTAAAATGTATACGTATTTGTCGTTTTTATTAGCCTGCGAGGTCGACCGTGTTGCACCATCGATTATGTATCGTAATGTACAATAGTATTTCGTTTACGAACTCTATTTTCTCAAAATACATCAGGTTCCGTGTAACTGTAACTGATCTGCTGGTACATAGGAATACTAATTTCAACCCCGAAGGCAAGTTACTTTAACTGCTCCAACTCTGCTTTCGACGCCCATTATTCACTATGTATTAGTAGCGGTGGAGAATA
>JAGDQP010020674.1:0-24654 GCA_022664845.1 Lepisma saccharinum | reverse complement strand
AACTAGTACCCGGGTAATACTTGGTTCCAACTAGTACCCGGGTAATAGTCGGTTCCACCTAGTAGCCGAGTAATACTCGGTGCCACCCTGTACCCGGGTAATACCCGGCTCCACCTTGTATTACCCGGTTTAAGTCAGTACCTGCGTACAGTTTCATGTCAGTTATTATGTTTCCTAACAATTCCATTAGTACTGCAGAGAGCATTCATCTCATTAAGAAACTGAATCCGAATGTGAGTTTATAAAATAGAATTTGTTTATTATCGAAACGTCTGTTTAAAACAAACTGTTTACTCCACTGCGAAGATATTCGTATGAAGAGGATTCTTTTATTTTACTTTCTCCATACACATATGAGCTCACTAGTGTAACTTAAAGAAAAGTGGGGTCAGTAGCTTTCCCCAATTGTGAAAATGAACAATTCCTCTCCCTTCCCCCACTTATTGTCTAGAAGTATTGCAACGAGTCTAGTCTGTATACAGAATATCACTTTCTTTTAAAATGAATCCGTCTTCATAATAAAATATGTGGTTGCAAAATTTCCAAATGATAACAAAACGTTATTTTTGCCATAATTTGGATTGATTACATTATATATTGCTCTTTCAGTTGCCGAATATTGTAAGCGGTTGTTTTTAACGTTGACACTTCGTGGAACAAGTTTCCTAAATATAGATACTAGTTAGCTTTTGATGGGTTGGTTATAGAAGTGAGAAATGTCACTTAGAAATTTCACTTGATGTCATGAAACAATATTCTTGAGTATTTTGTATTGTTAAAGGCTAGTGAGTGACTAATGTCTTTTAAGCAAAACTGCTCGGAAATGACTAATTCAGTTTTTTTTTAATAACTAGAAGGTGAGCATTCACTCATGCATTCTATTATTATTATTCAAGATGGAGCCTGCTGAAGATGCGTGTGCTTTGTGTCTGAAGCCAATCTTTGGTAAAGAAATGATACTGCCCTGCTGTAGCTGTAAGCAAAGATTTCATGTAAAGAACAGTTTAAAAATTGGTCGTGTGGAATATGAAACACACATGGAGAAAGGTGTTTCTACATATAAATATCAAAAGTGTATAAGAAAACGTGATGAGAATACTGTAGTAACACCAACTATTGACAAAAGTGGATCGGGTCGACCCTCCTGTAGCCACTGTCTTTTATTCACAGCTCCCCAATTTTCCTCACGATGCTGGGTCAATACCGAAATTTTGAGCCCCAGGCTACGCAGAACGCTCTCTAGAATAATACTGGCATCTAAAATCTTTAATACTTTACCTTTGTGATAATGAAATACAAGAAGTATTCCGAGTTCAGTCAGCACTCTAATGGAAACTATTAAACATTTTTTTTTATCTGTTGATTTTGTAACCGACTAGAACGAATTAGCTCTTGAACTTTGATGCCCTTTACTTTCAATTTTTAATAAAGCATATCAGAAACCTAAAACTAAGTATTTTTCGTATCAAATTCCGTGCAAAACTACTAGACTCTGCAAATGTTATCAATAATAATGTAAATTTTCAAACATATACCATATTGATGCAGACTTTCTATTAATAGAAGCACAGAGATAATCAGGAAATCACAACAGGATAAAGGATTTTTTAAGAAAAAACCTACACTATGGTTACACCATCTGTTTGTTATGGGTACATGATTTACAAGTAGGAAGCAATTTGTAAATATAGCGATTTCAATATATATATATATATATATATATATATATATATATATATATATATATATATATATATGCCTTGGTAATGACGAAACTGCTCCTACAGAACGATTTTTATATTTCTGTGAGCTTGGGCTGTGAATCTATGAGCGAAATAAACAAATCAAACTTACATGTTTGGATACGAAATGTTATATAATACAGGATTTATATTTGAGAAGAAACTGAATTAAAGGTATTTCGTAAGTAACTGGAATAATGATATAATGCACTGTGTTTTATAAGGAAAAGATTTTATGTCATAAATTAAACAAGCAAATACCGAGAAGTTAAAGTGCTATGTACATTGATTTGTATAAGGGATGTAAAAGAGCAAGTTGTGTTATAGTAGGCAGGAATTTGTTTTTTAAATAAATCATCTGTTTTTCTCTTCTTGAGATATTACATGCTTTTTTTTTATTAGTCTTACGTCGAAAGATTAATTGAAGTTGCACTGCTTCTTTAGCACTTTTAGCTTTGATTTCGGTTGTCCTGAATATAGGTTTAATATAAGGCAGTTTAGCCTCCACTTCTTTTTCGGTCCAGAAAGCTGATTTGGAGAAAGCTGTTTTCATACGGGATAATCTTTATCATGTGTCAATACTACAAGGAGGGATGCAACTCAACCTCAAAGCCACGAATCCGAATTGATTAAAGTCCTGAGATTAAAGAGATTTTAAAATTGCTACAAGTTAAAAGACAGCGAGGTCTGTTTAGATAGAAAGCATCGAATATTGATATGTATATCCGTCGTACATATTTATATACGTACAGTTGATATAGAGTTACACGTTGTTCTGGTGGTTGGTGTGCTACATGACCAAGTGATACTGGGAAGGTTGAGCGGAAATTCAGACTCTGCTCAGACCACGGTGGCCTTGATAGAGCGCTCACCTCTGATGCGTAAGGTCCTTGGTTTGAGCCATATGGGTGGGCTTTGTGGTGGACGAACACCGTGTGCGTGGGTTTTCTCTGGGTTCTCTCGTTTCCTCCCACTTTCTTCATTCCACAAATCTCCTATCATCATGCATTCAGCCTGAGTCAAAGTAGCCTAAAGACCTTGAAAGAAATTTTAAACAAAATCAGACCCTGCTCAGGCGGATCTGTGAGACTATCTTGAATGGGGTTCTCCCTCATTTTCACCAGTCTCACCTGTGAATGGTGGACCACTCCACAGTTTGAATCCAATGTACATACCATGAAGTGAGGCCAACTCCCCACACACATACAACGACCTACTCAAGCTTCCCGATTTCACAGTAGACACACATCGTCGCCGACTGAGCTCTATACACATCTTTACATTTACATGCATTCAGACTATTTCTAAAACCCGAAAAAACCCGCCTGGGTCCAGGTGGACTGGGTTTTTTTAAAAAATACCCGTTTTTTTTCAAACCCTACTGAAAAAAGATACTACACACTTTGTACAGCTAACTAAAAAATATAATGTGATAAGAAAGGATAGGGATTTGGACCTCACAAATAAATGTAAGGGAGAAAGTTAGTTTTATTGATCAAAAGTGAGTATAAATTTGAAGTATTATCAATCCCATTTGCTCAACTAGATGTTTTACTGCTAAAGGTACAAGTTCAAAGTACCAATCCATTGTTAATAGGTCTTCATTACTTTCCTCCTAATTTGACTGTTCCTGAATTCGTATCTTATTGTTACTGGTTGATCCAATTTATTATGACTAAAAACTATAGGGTATTACTCTTTGAAGATTTCAAAGCCGGTGGTATCGACTGGAGCACTGGATATATCAACACAAAACAGTATTACACAAAAATTAAGGCCGACGCAATTTTAAAATTCTGCTCTGTACTTGAATTGAAGCAACTTAGCAAGTCTTATAAACCTGATGACCCAACTCTCACTAGATTTATTGATGACAAATCTCACTTATTGTTTAGTATTTTTTTTTTATATACACCCGCTTGTTAAAACTGGTTACCATCATCCACCATTTATTTTCCAGTGGGAAGACAAAGTTAACAGTTGTTGCAATGTTCCTACTCTATCACAAAATGAAGGTTACAACTTCTTAAATGATAATTTTATGTTACTGTATGAGGATATTAGACAAATGGAGATAAATAATAAACATGGAAATGATGTAAATACTTATAGCGACAATCTACATGGCCAGATTTACAATGCTTTTGACAAACATGTACCTAAGAAAGTATTCTGAAATAAGAGGTTGTACAAGGTCACACGGATAACCAGAGTTAAAAAAGCTCGTTAGTAAGAAAAAAAATTACAGTGCAGCCCACTTATAACGAACTCCGATATAGCAAATTATTGGATATTGCGAACGTAAATTAAATCCCGTCACCCTGGTTATTTAAAACATAGAAGAAATGACCGTATATTACGAACAATATTTCCCGTCAAGACCGCTTAGAGTGAAGTTTTCAGAATGGGTTCATGTTTCGGACGTACTGATTTTCCGATTTTTGTTTACATGTAAAGACGGAAGTAAAAAAGGTTGAAGGCCGTGAACACCCCTTCCCCTTTGTTTTGTAACAGGGAGAGTGGAGAAGAGTACAGGAATCAACTGTCTTTTGTTCACAGCTGTAAGCTAAGTATGCAGGTCAATTCGATTCCTCTCTCTGCTTCTGGTGGTGCATTACTCAGATTCCGCAAAACTGGTTTTCACAGCTGTTCTCATACATTCCTCAATTGGCATTAGAAATCCAAACTTAAAATCTCATTGTCTTTTCAGACCATGGAATTTCGCCTTATCTCGCTGTGCAAGCCAGGCATGACTCACTCCTTCTCTTCCCACTTGGATGACAGCCAAGATAAAAAATAAATCTCGATTTTCAGCGGGGCTCATTGTGTTAGAAGTAAAGAGAGAGAGAGAAAGTGAGGTGCTTTCGGTTGCTGTAATTAATAAAATCACCTTCAGATGCAGTGCAATACTGCTGTATATTCTTTTTTAAACGTTTCTGCTTCTTACCTTTTTTTTTTTTTTACCGTAATTCGGGAAAAATACGTGAGTCTGTTTATAACTTAGTTCAGATATAAAGAACTAATTTTGTTGGTCCCTTGAAATTCGTTATAAAAGGGCTGCACTGTATTTGTAAAATCAAAACATAGTAAGGATAAGAAATGGCACTGCAGGTATGCTGAAATTAGAAAACTTGTTAAGAGAAAATATTGAAATATTCCGCGTGTCTTCTGAGCACGTGGATATTGTGTAAATAAGCAAGCATATTTATAGGACAATCATACGTATAAGAATGTAAACATGTAGTGACACACATAGGAGCAGACGACAGTCAACTCCACAAATAAGCGCCAGATGGAGCGGATAACAGAAGATAGAGGGAGCTGGAATCAATGTAGGAGAAGCAAGAAGAACCACCCCATACAATCACCTATTAATGGACCAGCGCAAGGCAAGAGGTATCACTCGCTCCCCGGGTGGTCAGCTCCTCTCCTTCCTTCGTTCGCAGTTGGCTCTGTAACTGGAACACTCCTTGGTACGCAGTTGGCTCTGTAACTGGTACCTTCCTGCACACGCAGTTGGCTATGTAACTGGTGTGTACTCTCGTCTAAAACCTAACTTCTTCCGTACGCAGTTGGCTCTGTAACTGGTGTGATCCGCACACGCAGTCGGCTATGTGACTGGTGTGTACTCTCACCTTAAAACCTGACTTATTTCCGTACGCAGTTGGCTACGTAACTGGTACAACTCCCGGCACGCGGTTGGCTATGTAACCGGTACTATGCTTCATACCTGATCCTCTATCGATCATCCAAGAAGAAGAAGTCGTCGTCGTCTTAGAAGCCATCCTTCTAAATACTCTGTAATTAGTCTCCTACGGGACGGTAATTTTTTTCAACATTACTATCTTTTATAAATAAATGGTTGAGGGCTAAAATCCACTACCGTGTATTAATTGTCTACTGTACAGAAATATAAGGAACATTACGTGGTGGTAGGCGTCGACTCCACATTTAAACGGGTGGAGGAAAGAAAAAGTGCCTAAAAAGTGCACAAAGAAAGCCCAAAATACCAATAATATTTTACCGTGTCAAGCGACTATATTTTTCTTCTTAAATCACTGTTTACATTTACATAGTTAATAATTGCTAGGCTAGGTTAGGGAATTAGATTTAAAATACATTAAGGAAGTTAATCAAAAACATTTTTTTCTTAATGGATAAATGCCAGTAAATACAAGGTCTGGTGGTAGAACTACAAATTTTGAAAAAATAAAAAAAAGACAATAGCGAAAACGGTGACAATGGCTACTCCATCAAAACCATCCTTTAATCTTCCCCACTTGACGAAATTTTCTGGGCATATTAATGAAGACCCAGACAGGTATTTTATGATTTTCTGGGCATATTAATGAAGACCCAGACAGGTATTTTATGCTGTTTGAGCATCTAGCCTCTCTGCAACAGTGGGGCGATGTAAAACGAAAAGAACTATTGCCAATGTATCTCCAAGATACAGCTTTGGACCTAGTTTTCCAACTAAAATCTCTAAATCTTTTAGGAGAAACAACGTATACGCAGCTGAAAGATAAGCTCACCAGCCTGTGTAGACCCAAAATTCCATTTTACAAAGCAGAAATGGAAATCAATGCGATGCACCAACAACAGGACGAAATTATCGACTCATATTTTTTAAGAAAGTTAAGAGCGATTAGACATAACATCCCAGAGGCCTCAGAGGAACAAAAAGTCCATTATTTGTCGTTAGGTTTAACCAAAGAGTATCTAAAAAACATTGCTTTGGAAAATTACAGATCTTCAAAAACGTTTGCATGCACTGGAAGCATCAACGGATTTTTTTTAAAAAAGGGAATTCATGGAAAAATCTGAGCCTTGTTAGCGATGGTTGATCAGGCACAGCAGATACAATCTACTACTAGGACTTCTCCAATGCTTAATCCTGCGATAAGGTAGTTAGAGGGACAAAATTCGACTTTCCAAAATCCCATGTATAACCTAGGACTAATGTATCCTCAAAATGACATTCAAAACTCATTCTGCCAACCGCAAACTAGTCAAATTTCACATGTTCAAAATCCTAATAGGCAACAACCTTATTTCCAAATTAATAACCAAAACCTATCCGAGCAAACTGCCACAACACAAAACCTGCTACCATGGCCAAAGCAAGAGCCACCACACGAAATACCAATTTTTCAAACAAAAAAATCTCAAGGCAACCAAACCATGCTCCAACCTCCCATCCTAGCTTGGTATAATAACCAGCCTGTACCCCCTGGTCAAGAACCCGTCAGTCAAGCACATTATTGACACCTCATCCTACCAGATACAGCAAGTCAATCCTAATCCTAGTCAAACAAACCACAAAACAATTTGAAAAGTATCACTAATAAATTAGCAGAATTGTCTCTGATGGTGATTAAAAATAATACAAGCCAGAAACAGGATTACAGCAAGAACGGGAACAAGAAGTATTATAGCAACAAAAAAGGAAATAAAAATGGGACACAAAATACCAAAAAGGATGTGGAGAAAAACTAAAACGAACTTGATACTGTCTCTGTATGCGCCATTTGTTTTAAGAGAGGACATTCCGCATAGATTTGTTGGCATAGAGAAAAGAAGGACGCCAATTCGAAAAACTAGACATGGCGTCCCTGACCCAAAGTGACGTAGGTGGCCCGAGGACGCAGTCAAGAACAAAAAAGGAGGATAAAATTCCATCAAAAGGACCTGCCACAGCTGATTCAACGATTTTTTCTGGTCAATTAACAACGAAAAATAGGGAACTAGTAAAGTATAACACTGAGGAAAATAAATCTATGATTAATGTGCGCATAGGTGACGAAATCACACAAATGATCATAGAAAAACCAATAACAATTTCCATTTGGTCTAGGACTCAAATCTAAAAAAAAACTGCACTTTAATACCTTATGTCACGAACGTGAGAGGTATTGCTGGAACGATAGTCCAAATGAACTTTATTGCATTGATCAAATTCAAAATTGGGAACACCTCATATTCACATTATTTTAGGATAATTGGACAAGAAAATATAGGACCCCTTATTGGCCAAGATTTACTCAAGAGGCTGCAAACAAAATTAGATATGGAAAAAAACATTATTACTTTCCAATATTATCACATGAAAGAAAAGAAACATCAATTTCGCAAGCTGTCATAAATCAGGTGAAAGAGCACATTTCTGCTGATGTTTTCGTTTCCAAACATATAACAATACCAGCTAAGAGCTATTTTTTCTTCCTGTACAAGTCAATAACTTGGAAGAAAAACAACAATCAGCATTATTTCCATTTACTACAGTCATTACGTGATAAATATGGTTTGAGAAATTTATCATTACAAATGCCAATACATGACCACTATTCTCGTAATCAATCCAACATCAAAGAGAATAAATTTAAAAAAGAACACCCCAGTAGCATATACTGATAAAACTATGGAAGAAATTTCACTCAAAGTTGAAGATGTGAAAGATGAGGACCTAGACGATGTCTATAAGTATAGAAAAAAACAACAAATTGAAGACAGACTGAAATTCACAGAAAATTACTTTGATATATCTGCTTTCGATATAAACTCAAATTTAGATGAAAAATTAAAGAATCATGTTCACAAACTTTTGTACAAATACAGAGATATTTTCTCTTACTTTCCCAATAACATAGAATCATTCGAAGGTTTGTACACCGTGTACGAATAGACAAATCGGCTTCCTTCCACCAAACATCATCTCCAGTTCCTGTTGCTTTAAGAGCTCAACTGGATAAACAGCTGGAAAAATTAATAATAAAGGCAAATATAATTCAAGAAACGAGAACAAGTGAATTCTCGTTCCCCATGATTATGGTTCGGAAGCCTGGTTCAAAAGCTTTTCGTTTGGTTTTAAATCTACAAGCTTGTAACAAGTACACTCGTTATTTGGCCATACCATTTCAAAGCACAGATGATGTTTTGAATAGCCTACGAGGAAAGAATCTGATCTCAACTTTAGATATATCAGCGAGTTATCATCAAATAGATTTGCATCCTAGTAGCTGGAGATATATGTCTTTTGAAGTACCACACACTAGAAAAACGTACCAGTTCAAGAAATAGGTAATGGGACATGCAACCTAGGCTCAAAGTTTATCCATAGCAACTAGAATGTTACTGCAGGGTTTACCAGACTCTATCACTTCGTTTGCAGACGATCTTGTGGTCAGCGATTTTAATAGGAGGCAGCATCTAGAATCACTGAAAAGACTTTTAAAAAGACTTAGAAAACACAATTTAAGACCAAAACCTCAAAAACGTCATTTCTTTTGTTCAGTATTAAATGTGCTTGGACATAAAGTCAGTGGACAAAAAATTATGATTTATCCGAAGATAGCCAAGAAGATACAAGGCTTTGATAGACCTAGGACCAAACGACAACTCAAATCCTTTCTCGGAATCTGCTCGTTACCCGAAATCATATAAATCATTGCACCGAAAAGATAGAGACCCTGCAGGCGATTCTTTCTAAAGGAAATAAATTCTCTTGGAATGAAGAACTGGAAAAGTATTTGTTCAACTAAAACAAGATATCCTGAATGCACCAGATCTAAGTCACTTTGATGACAACCTTGAAATTAGAGTATATGCAGACTCAAGTAACATACAGGTCGGGAGAATACTGGCAACATACGACCCTAAAACTGACAAAGAAAAAGTAGTGTCGTACTGTTCGAGACGTCTATTTAAGTCAGAAAGAAACAGCAGCACATGGTCCAAGGAAATGAGCGCAATTTTATACTGTCTGAGGAAATTCCAGTACTTTATTAAGGCCAGGCTCTTCATTTTGTTTACCGACAGCAAAGATCTAGTGAATCTTCACAACCAGCCAAATAAAACAGGAAAGTTCCATCGGATTAAATTATACATAAGTGACTTCCAGTTCGAAGTTCGACACAGTAGCGGCGTAGATCAACCAGCGGACATAATATCCCGTCTAGAACAAAAAGCCGACATAGAAAAAGATGACGACGACTAGCAAGTAAAAAAAAAAAGAAGAGAAAGAAAACACAAAAAATGTGGCAAATAGAAAGAAAACTACTGACGTAGTTTCCACCTCGGAACACGACTTGGTATTCTGTTCCAATATATTAGATGAAAGCTTCTATATTCAAAATAATTCTTCGACTGAAACATTAATCAGAGAACAAAGATGACCCTTTTTCTCAGGCATAATAAATGCACTTAACGGGGTAGAACCAGTACCATCTTCTGCAAGTAGAGCATCACAATTATACACTATTAAAGACAGTTGTTTACAGAGTAAAAAAAAAGACCCCGCCACGACCAGGTATACCTTTTATGTTTACCCCAAACGCTAACAAAGAAATTATTTGAGGAAATACACGCTAGCCCCATCAGTGGTCATTTCGGGTTCGGCAAAATGTATAAGCACTGCTAAGAAAAATATTATTTTCCTCAAATGAAACAACTGCTTGGATTTTATTGCAAAAACTGTACCATCTGTCAGTTACTTAAGAAAAACACAGGCAAAATACACGCTGAATTACTCCATCATCCGATACAAAAAATCAGCGAGGAAATGGCACATGATAGGTGCGGTCCTATTCCATGTGGTAATAAAAGATTGTACATTCATGTAGGAATCGAATGTGCTACACGCCATATGACTGCAAAAACTGTAGAAAATATTTCTATAGAATTCGTCTCTACATTTCTGGAAGATGATATGTTTATGTATTATGGACCACCGAAGGTTTTATATCTTGATATGCACGCAGTCAATACAAGCTTAGCTATAAAGGCACTAGGTCAAAAATATACTATGGAACTGAAATATAGCCCAGCATACAATCATGCTCGTTCAGGAGTTGTGGAACAAGCTATCAAATCACTTCAATGCATACTTAAATCTAAGGTTCAGCAAAATATGGATGACCAAAAATGCTACAAAAGGCCATTTTTGCATAAAATAGCTACCCACAAGCTAGTTCAAAAGAAGCTCCGATTTTCCTACTTTGTGACTATAACCCAAGAACAGCGGCAGAATGTGTATTTAACATAAGCCTTCTAACCCAAATACCAAGGGAAGAATTACCGAACGTAAGAGCCGAAACTGCCAAAAGCATTTACCAACACTTTCTGCAACAAAAGAGATTTTTACGATCGAGCCCATAAACAAACTGAATTTCCAATAGGCTCGTCAGTTAAGATAATTTTCCCAACAGAAAGGCAGGGAAACCAGAGATCTGGACATCGCATTTGTCAATAACTGCACTGTACTAAAGAAATTGAACCCAAACTTATACGTTATTGCTTTCCCGGCCGGCTTTTGCAAGAGAGTACCGGAAATGTGGGTAGATAGAATACAATTCTACCACGAAGAAGATAAACCATAAATTGACTCCTTTTTGGTTAATGAGGAGACAACATATCAAATTTTTACATTCAGGAAGAGGGAGAAAACAAAAAAAAAAAAAAGGATACCGAAAAAAAAGTCAATTTAAATCCTTCTAAATACTCTGTAATTAGTCTCCTACGGGACAGTAATTTTGTCAACATTACTATATTTTATAAATAAATGGTTGAGGGCTAAAATCCACTCCCGTGTAATGAATGTCTCTACCGTACAGAAAAATAAGGAACATTACGATATAATGAAGCTCGCAATGCATATAAATATGTTAATAGAAGAGCCAATGTTAATAGAATATCAAACGAGATGATGTACAAGGATAAAGAGTATGCTAATGCATGTGATATAGCTGAAACGTTCAAAGATCTTTTTGCAATTAATTTTAACATGGGGTCAAATACTACTATACCAGGTAACGTTGATGAGAAGAACAGAAATCGAACAAAAGTCTATGTGCTATCTTTTAATATGAAACATAGACTTTTGTTCGCACATACGCCTCAAATGTCATTGAAATTCCACGTATTGATGAATCAGATGTCATTAATGCTATTAATAAACTGAAGCCACTATCTACGCCGGGTCCGGACTTAACTCCCAATTATATTATAAAAGCTTGTGCTAGCGAATGGACTCCGATTCTAGCACCGATTTTAAACCTGTCGTTAAATAATGGTGTACACCCTTCAAGTTGGAAACATGTTTTCATTGTATCAATTCACAAAAGTGATAATCAAACCCAAGTAATTACAGACTTATTACCCTACTTAACGCCTTTGTTAAAATATTTGAGTTAATTATATTTAAACATCTGAACTTTAATCTGAAAAATGCCCCACGTTACTGATAGTATGGTTTTTGAAAGAAAAATCAATTGTAACCAATGTATGTCAAATTAGATTATACCAAGTTTCATATGAGTACAAAGGCTCAGGTTGATGTGATTTATATTGATCTTAGGCTTTCGATTCTGTAAATTACAACTTGTTATTGTCCAAATTATCTAATATTGGTCGCTCTCCTTTGTACATTAAGTGGTTTGATAGTTATTTATCATCGAGAAGCTATAAAATCAAAATTGTTTCTATCTACTCAACTGTTGGAACTGTGCAAAATGGTATACCTCAAGGCTCATCAATCGGCTTGCAGAATGGTATACCACAAGGCTCACCACTCGGCTTGCTTTTATTCTCCATATTTATAAATAATCTTGCATTGGATACTCAAATGTAATACTCTATGCCGATGATTTAAAATTATACAGGACTGTAAATAATTCCAGAGATAACGCCTTGTTAGAGAAAGATATAGACAGCATTTCTCAGTGGTGTAAGTTGAATCTCATGAAGATCAATGGTATGAAAACTAAGGCTATGTCATATACGAACAAGACCCAATATTTTGTAAGTTGTTATACGACTTCGAACTCACTCGTTCAGAAGGTTGATACCATTAAGAGTTTTACGTAATATATGACGAACATATACATCATACTAAATAGGCTAGTCGAAAACTCATAGGTTGTATTTTTAGACTATAGTATATCTTTAAAGAAGCTAGCACTTACATTCATCTATACAAAATGTTAGTTAGGCTTAAGTTAGAATTTGCCTCTGTAGTTCAGAGTAATATCACAACACTCACTGAGAACCTGGAGTCAGTTCAAGGATGTTTTATTAGGATTCTATGCTTCAAATTAAGGTTAGTTTATTATGAACAGTTATAACTAGCTTAAATACTTTAACCTAGATACCATTTGTACAACAAGAAAAAAAGAATGACGCAGTATGCATCGCATTAGTGAATATATATTGCACAACATTGCATTCAAGGTGCTTTTGTACAATACTAGAAATTATTCTCTTTTAACATGTAATAAAAACCACACTGTGTTAAATAGAATAGCGAAGAATTTTTACAACTCGCAATATGATTTTAACGTAAAAAGAAATAGTAACGAAAAACGGAAAACAATTTTTATCCTGTGAGTGTTTTTAAAAGTTATCACGCTATGTAGTTCGTTGACTGCTGTTTTTTAAAATCATATACTAATTTTTATCATTATTATTATTATGCCTTTTTATCCTTTTGTTTTTAGCATTACAACATATTTTTCTCGCACAGTCAAACACTAGTGTGATTATTGTATCTCTCTTTTATGGCAAATCCGTCGTACTAATATTAATAGTTCCCAGTCAAATTATTATATATCAAAGTAGTTGTCTTGTGCCCCATAATAGGTATGTTTTTTAATAACTTACTTGTACTTAATGTACGTAATATTCTTTTACATGACACTTTTTTAGACAATGATCTATTGTAATGACGGAATTTGTGCATGTCGTGTGAAAGTATATTGTACTGTACAATTTGTAAAAGTTATATTTCCTTTATTATTATTATTATTATTTATGTTTATGAAGGCTTTCCTAACCTATGCTGAAAATGTAGTTTATGTGACAAAATGCTGTATTTTCGCAACAAGTTGCTCATAGCACTACAATAAATTATTATTATTATTATTACTGAACATTAGTTGCTCGGATATTAAATATAAGAGGATACTTAATATTTTCATTAATGTTTTGCTTAGTTTTCTCATTCTTTAGTATTTGATCAAAATTTTATCAGAAAATAAATCACTTGTTTTTCGACGTTGAAGACAATACACTTTTATCTTTCTTTCTTGTTATACGTAACTATATTTAAATTAAATATATGATCAAAGCAATTTACACTGCTACAAGAACCAAGCTGACACTTTTGAGTTCACGCATTGTGCTACGATACAGTTTTTTCTATATTTACTTCAGTACCGTGCAGATTTATGTAAGCAACGAACACAAACTTAGGTGCGATGATAATTCAAACATAAGTGCAAATATTATGAAGCCTGATCGTACCCTCTCGTCAAGTCCTCACACTTCAGTTTTCTCTTTCGACCTCTACCGAAATATGAAACAATGCCATGGGAAAAAATATTTTTATAAAAACTTGGGAGGGAATTTGATAATAAGAAAAGAGTGATAGCAGCCATTTACTGCGACTTGTTGGAAGGAAGAAAACCTGGCAGGGAAGAAAACGTCTGTAACTCTCCCTTCCCAAATAAAATGAAAAGTAAGGACTTTCCTTCTATCTTTATTGTTGAAAAACTTGTGCATGAGGCAGCCGTCACTGTATCCTTTTCTAAGAACTGTCTAAAGAATATTTTATTATCCAAAGCCAATATATAGGATGACTAGAAAAAAATGTAATTCGATTTTCTCTAGTTAAGTTTAGCCATTTCGCCATTCATACAGATTGTGAAGTTTTATAGATTTCTTAAACAGAGACAAAAATCTTATGCACTATTGCACAACGTCTGGTTTCCACTGATCACAGGGACAGAAGAAAAAACATGTGTCGGTGTTTGAGGTCAGAAAAGAATTGCAGAACTGTTTACAATTGCCAATTTTTCCTGTGTAAATCAACAGAAAGAGAATACATACGTCCCTCACTTCAAAAGAAGCCCTGCTTGCTATTATAGGAAAGAAAATAAAGCTAAATTGCTAGTGTCGGCGGCACTTAAGGATCTTATTGGAGAGGTGTTATTTGCTACCGAGCTTTTGATGAATATCGAGGAAGAAGTCTCTGATCTCGCGCCACCACAGAAGGAATAAGACTTACTGTAAATCTGGGGCCTATTTCATGAAAGAGCTCTGCAACTCTTCACTCCTCGTTTTGCACTTTCCTTGGGTTATCTGTTTCATGAAGAAAAATATGCAAAGTAATCTTGAAGAGTGAAAAGTGCAGACTGTAGAGCGAAGAGTTTATGAGACATTCCATCTCGCGTACTCTGCACTTTCTCCCTTCACTCTTCAAAAAATGCAAAGTGAAGAGGAAACGCGTTTCTTCATATTTTTCATTGGCTTTGCAAATCAAACTCTTCAAAGATATTTCTTGCAAAGTGCAGAATGTAAACAAAGTTGGAGCTTGGAATATCCCAAAATGCCCTCAAAGTAAATTGAAACAAAACCTAAGAATTTCTCAGTTCTACAGATAATCATAGAACAAAGGAATACACAGTTTGCACCTTTCTCCTTAAGAATAACAAACGAGAAAAACGTAGAGGCTCGGCAGAAGGTGCTAGGAACGGCAAGATCAGTTGGCCTAGCAAACAACATCCGAGATTGGAAGTTTTAAGGAACAAATTTTTCAGCGTCTAGAAAAGTCGCACGTTGGTAAGTAATGTTTTATGTTATCAGTGTTTCATTATTTGGCTTGAGTAGAGTATGCACCTTGCAGTTCAATTGGTGAGGTTCCTTTTACACAATCAAAAATATTGGACTGCAGTTTCATAGTTGGTGGTCACTCGAACATCGAGTTTATATTGGTTTAGTCAAAACTCTTTTCAATTCTTATTTGTTTTTATTATTTCTGGTTACATGTACTTTTATCAACACCTAGTGACAACCAGTAATCCAAAAAGCGTTAAGAAACTCCACATCTTGTTATTAGTTTCTCGAATACTCACCCTAGTTGATCAAGAGGCAGAAACTAATTGTGACACTTTGTGTTATAACCACAAAACACGGCCAACATCTCGAGAGAGCGATATCGAGCGAAGAGGGGTTAGTTAAAGTCGGGTTAGTTTTTTGTATTATCGCGGTGCACATCACTGTCACGCACTCTCCGCCCTAAGCCGCAAGAATGTAGTTCTCACTTCACAGCAATAGTTATCGCTAACAAGCGCACGTACATCTCGCTTTCGCTTCGTTTAACCCTCATCTTATGTTTCCAGATCTAACAAGTTATTTTAAAATCTTTAGACTAAACAAGCCGTGAAGTAACTACAATGAAGCAGACTGTCAAGACGCTACATGTATTTAATTTTTACGTCTTGTGCAGTCATTGCAGTTGTTACCCCTCGAACTGTCTCAAGGTTAGTAAGACAGACATTAGTCCCTTTTCCCTCATTTTAGAATACCTATAGTGAAGAAAAAACTATCATTACTTTAACTAACCCCTCTTCGCTCGCTATCGCTCTCTCGAGTGTTCTGTGGTATAATACGTGTCATTCATAACTCAAAAGTGTCACAATTAGTAATTCTCTCTACATAATGCCATGTTTCTGCCTTTTGATTGACTAGAATGAGTATTTAAGAAAGTAATAACAACATGTGGGTTTTCTTAACGCTTTTTGGATTTCTGGTTGTCACTAGGTATTTATAGAAGTGCATGCCGCCCATCATTGTTGAACATCGCCAATTGAAATACAAGGTGCATACTATACTCAAGCCAAATACTGGAACAAAGATAACATAAAACATTAGTTTCCAACGTGAGACTTTTCCAGATGCTGAACAAGTTGTCGTTTACAAATTTCACATGGCCCATTCCATGCATTTGTGCTCCATTTCCTAATCAATGCAATGTCGATAGCACCCTTTGTTTTGAGGATAATGCCATGCTTCTTTCTGTAGGTTTCCTTATTCGGGCAGTAATACAAGAAAGGGCATATTCAAATTGAGACGAAAGGTTTCTTTGAAAAGGAATTCACCCAGGATTTTCAGTTTAAGGGGTGTACAGTCAAAATTGAGTGTGTATATAGAGTTTTGCACAGTTTCTATCGGTTTTTCACAGCAAAAAAATTAAAGTTGGTGTATTTTCGAGATTTTGGGGGGTAACATCCCCACAGGGGGGGAGTCTGGCTGTATCACCGAATTTACTGGTTTTCAAAATTCTCTCTCTTACTGTTCTCACCAGTGTTCTATTTGAAGCGGAGGATGGTTGGGATTTTCCCCTCTCTGTGAATATCTTCCCTGGCTCTGTTTTCCTAAATGTCCCCCAAGCCTGGGATATGAACGGATATAAAATACGATGTTGAACGTTCTGAGAAAAAATTCCCCCACTCTGGAAATTGTACAAATCGGACAGTGGTTTTCACCCTGTCAAAAATTTGCTGTTTTTCATCACTGGAATCGTCGCCAATCAAACCCAACAAATTTCTCCGAAGCATATAAAATAATTATAGTAGTATTTTAATTGAAAAAACGTCCATAGTTCACTAGTAATTATTTGCAAATACCCTTCACAGTTTGCAAAATAAAATGCAGAGTTGAAGAGTACCTGTCACATATTTTGCAGTATATAAACCTACATCAAACAAACATTTAAAATCGTGCAGAGTTTCTACACTCTTCGCTCTTCAAACCACTACTCCTCACTTTTCAAAATTTGATTACATGAAACGAAATCAACGAATGCAGAGTGTAACATGAAAAGTGCAGAGTCGCAGAGTACTATGATGAAACAGATTCTGCAAAGTTTCCTCTCCACCTACATGAAACAAAATTAGTCTGCACTCTGCAATATTTGTAAAGTGCAAAGTGGAGAGTGAAGATTTGCAGAGTTCCTTCATGAAATAGGGCCCAGGTTTCTTTGAAATTGTTTGCTCAGTTGTGTTGTAAAGTGCTAAAGAATGTTCCTTAGACAATGAAAGGATCTATGACAGATAAACTCTTTAAATTGAACGGAACTAATCAACAGATGTGTGCAGGAGGCAAGGCAGAAGGACAGCAAAACGTACCGACCTCCTCAAAACAACTTAATTTGTTGGAGGAAAATATCTGATGTGCTACTATTATAAAAACTTTCATTTTTATTTCACAACTATTAATTAATACTGTTAAAAATAATTTCAACCTCGACTAAAATTACCTCTTTTAGTAATTCAGAAGACTGTGAACCAACTACCTCGTAGCTTTCTCGCCCCTACACGTCTACAATACAATATCTAGCTCACTAATTAATAACATCTACCACTTTGGCTAATACAGTGAAGTGCAGTTACGCACGACTGTACAAATACGATCTAAGACACTTCCACTAGAACCATGAAATTGTTTTGGAACCAGGTACCCGGGTATTACCCGGTTCCACCTAGTACCCCAGTATTACCCGGTTCCATAAATGTCCGGGTATTGTCATTCCTAGAAGCGTGTACTCAATGCCGCTAACGGCAGCAGGCGACAGCAGCCGCAGGGAGACACGCGTTATCTCATCGTTCTAGATGTCAATGCTGAAGTGAACAGCTTTGGGATCGGACAGCAATGAGTGTATTGTGAGGACTTTCAAACGGCTGCACAACGTAACCTGCGGGAACCCATTGCTTGGAGAGTAACTGGCCACCTAGAAGCAGATCATTAAATGCAATAAGTTGTTGCAGAAACGTCTAGAGTGTTGCAAAGTGAAAATTCGCAAGTGTGGCGTCACGTTTTGGAAGCTAGACATGATCGTCGAAGGCAAAGACAAGGTCGGCGTTGGTCAATAAGAGAAGTGCAGATGCAATTTTGTCATTACTGACCCGAAGAAACAGATGGAAGAATGCAACATAGCTGCGAAATAAGGTTCATGCAGAGACTTGTAATCACGTTCCAATCTAAACAATAAATACGAAATTGCCTCCACAACGTTGGTCTTATATGCATTCCTATGGTCCGCATTCCACTAACTGTTGTGACAGAAGGGTCCGTCGAATGAGAGCAGGGGTCATCTGAGGACTGACCTCGATTTCTGTTTTTGGACGAATCTCGATTCAGTTTCCAACTTGACAACAGACGAGTCATACTATGAAGTGAACGTGAGAGTGCGATAGTGTGGGTCGGAACAAGTCTGGGCGGACGTACGAATCTCTACATTATGCGAGATAGTCTTTTAACCGGCCAGCTGGTTTTATGACAATGGCATCGAACAAATGGACTGGTCAGCATGAACACCAGACCTGAATCTGACTGAGTTTGAGTGGGTTGTTACATAACCATGTTCTACTACGAACCTCACATGACCAGAAACCTGCTTTATAGGAAGAATGAGCACGACTCCCACACTCCTAGATAACCTGATTTGTTCCATGGAAAATAGGTGCCCATGGAGTGTATTGTTAACGGGGACCATACACCTTACAGACTTGGTTGTTCACGGCGACCATATACTGTATTGCCTTGGTTCTAGATCACTACATTTTTCGTCCATCTACTTATTTTGCACACTATACCACATTCTTCACATTCGTCAGTAGTTTCATGCCTCCATCACAGTACGACTTTTGCCATTCCATGTTGATATTGAGCAATAAATGGACTGTCCCCAAAATAGTCCCAAATGCTTTGAGCAATGTAGAACTTTTAGAAAGAAAGCGAAAATACTTAATTCGTGTACTTCCGCGAAAACACAAACAATACAAGAATTCTATAAATCGGCTTAAAGACATGTATTCACTAAGCAATGGCATATGGCACATGCGATAGGCCTAAAAAATTCACTCATCTCACGAATGAACAATATTTTACGTTACATAGTTAATTAAATCCAACACAGTAATTAAAGGAATACAGTGGAAATTATACTAAGTTAAAAGTATTTTTAAAATACGAAATTTCCGTCATTTTTAGACAACCCTCAATGTACAACATTAATATTGACAGAGACTGACTTCAAACTACGCATTTTCAGTAACACTACAGAGAGAGAATGCGTACGGAGGCCAAATTCAAAAAAATCACTTACCGTGCACCTGTTGAACTGTTTACCTGTAAATTTAATTCACTGCATTTCGTTCACACACTGCAGATTTTAACAGAGTATAAAACAATAAAATAGAAACAGTAGAAAACAAAGCAAATGAAAAGAAAAAAAGTCTAGCGCCTAATTTTTCGCCATGTTTGTTCTGATGTGACGTAAGTAGAACTTCTGTTTATGTAGAGGAAATTCGCAAATTTTGTACATGTGGTTAGATTTGTAAAAGAGTTTCAAATCGTTCAATGTGGCTGAAATATTGAGTGCATAAATTTTACTAAGTTAACTCTTGTAACAATAACAATTAATGGAATAATGTGTGTGTGTGTGTGTGAATTTCTGAATGAAGATTGATATTAAAAATACAAGTTTTGTTTCATGTGCCTTCACATTTTTAAGGGTAAGTAGGGTATCTACATGAATTCAATTTTATTTATGGCTTTTTCCGGGATAGGGTAGGGGAAAGGGTCAGCAAGGCTTAAAATTGAAGGTACCGTCCCGGTATTTGCCTGGTGTTACTGAGGAAAAAAATAATGGTCGGCCGCTAGTATCGAACCCAGGATACCGATGCGACTCCAAGGCTTTACCAACTGAGCAAGGACTGCTTTGTATAGGGTATCTAAGAACGAAAACCAGGTCCTGTATCAATGTTGAGGAACTAGTTTCTTTCTATGTAAGAGTGCAAAAACCTCACATCTTATACAGATTTCCTACATTAGAAAGATCCACACACTATAAAATTCTTACCTGAATTCTCCAGAAACATATTTGTCTCTATCTTTAAAGACCAGAATCGATGTTTTGTATATCTTTATCGCTTGGTCTTGGCCTGTTTTGGAAGTAGCGTGATATACATTTGCCTCTTTCCCGGTGGAAATACACCCATTTATTTCTGTAATAAAGCCTCGGTTAAGAAGTTTAAAGAGAATCATCCTGGTCCGAGCGTCCATCACTTGTTCTGCCGTTGCTCTATCATGCTTGTCTTTCGTCCGAATTCTGTTGAAAAAAAAAAAAAAAAGAATCTACTGTATAATCAATCTGTTTTGCAGATCGTTGGGAAGGAGAATGTAAAGAAACTTGGTTGAACGAGCATTGAAATCCTTTCAAGACTCCATTTAGAGTATTTTACATTTTGTTTGGCTTCGTTATCTATAAATAGAACAATAATTCGCTAAGCTCGGTTTCCATACTGAAACATACAGAAAGAGAATAATCCCACGGAAAGAAATAAACTATATTTAAACAGAAAGTGAATTTATTGAGGAATTAATGAATTATTATTAACGTCATAAACGAGTGGTGAGCTTCCACGGAGAAAAACTACAAATTTTAGTAAAGTGGGCTCTGACCACTCGGCTCTATGAATTCTTAAGGGACCCGTTACAACGCGAACACAAGGCGAGTATTATCGACCAATCGGGTACAACGTTACTGATGAAAATTACAATAAATAAAAAATACAGATCCTCATTAGCATATTAGCAACTTCTTTTTAATAATCAACTATATAATTAGATTTCCAGTATCCAGCGAGCAATAACAAAACAATTTCCTGGCTTTTCCCTATTTTCCAGACTAAAATCATATTTTGCCAGATTGTCTTCAACACATTATTTTAAGGGAAAAGACAGAAAAATATGCTTAATCTTACCTTCCACACGGAATAGTAGGGTCAACGTTTAGGTTAAAAGTAAAGGGTGATCAACAGTTTGCAGCTTGAATTCAAATTCCTTCAAGCATATGCAACCAACCCCCTTCTCTGCTCCGCTCAATGGGTAGGAAATTTCACAAATTAGCCAAAACACGGAAAAAATTCTATAATTCTCCGATTTAAAGAAAATACCCTGACATTTTCAGGTTTTCTCGCTTTTCCAGACCGCTGGACACCTTGATTTGAATGGTGACAAAAGGCACATCTTTAAAAAGTTTTATTAATTATGACGAAATTACCTACAGTCAGTACGCTTACACTGCTTTAATTCTCACTATACAAGTGTGGATTTAACAAACTAAATGTGAATTTCTACAAATAAATAGTAGAGATGTTCATTGGCAATGCAGCCCTGTTGTCCTTTTTTTTTTCCCTTGTATTTGCGATCAACTACAAACACTTCTTTGTTTACTATTTATTTATATATTGTTCGTTAATGGCTGCATTGGAGCCACGAAGCATGTGAATATTTTTGTGTGATTACAGATCACTCACTAGATCTCAACTAAATAAATAAAATCAACAACAAACCAACTGTACTGTACTGGGCTTACTAGCGAACCTAATATCTCAAACGAACCACGTATACAATTAACAACTTATTCTTTTATTTATTTCCAGCGAAGTGAAAGGCCATTATTATTATTGGCAAAGACAACAGAAATGAATACCTGACAAGTAACCACTTATTGATCAGAAAATAAAAATAAAGAACCAAATGTTTAAAAGCATCATACAATAAAACTAGTAAAAAACAAAATTATACCAGAAGTACAGAATATCTCTTTTAGGAAATGAAAACATTGTATTTTAATACGTTCGGTCTTTGCTTCGGGGTTAAACTTAGAACATGAATCTTGTTACTTTACCAGACCATTATTATCGATAACGGCTAGTACACGTATCACCTTCATCGACTTGTCTTGCTACTGTCTTCTAATCACTGGATACTAGACTGAACTGAATGAATGGATGGATATATGAGTGAGTGAGTGAGAGAGAGAGAGAGAGAGAGAGAGAGAGAGAAAATCGAAATAAAAAAAGTGATCGAGTTAATGAAGCAACAGTATTGTATTCCTCCTCCAAGTCTACCGCTCAACATGACGATGTACATAGTTTCCTATTAACGTTACGGACTTCAGATATGGATTGAAGAAACAAGCAGATTTGAATACCGCTGCAAACCATTCAATTCAGAGGTTTTCCAGAGTTTTCTTCGGCTTCACCAGGCGGATTCTGCAATGTAAACCGTTAAGGACACTGCCGCTATCTTCCACATCCCTACTGCCGGAAGGGTGTTCGTCAAGAGTTATTCCTCCGACATGAGACGGACTTAGACCAGAACAGAAAATTTAGTAAAAATGCAAGACGATGACTTATCTCCTGACATTTGAACTGCCATGACGAACTTCTCAAATGTTTGTTGCGTAGTAATTAACTAACAAACTCTATGGCTTATGGAACTCGCAAGTTCATCGCCGCAGTAACAAACGCTCGCCATTGAATTCTACCCTGGGCAATATCAAGCCAGTTTTCATCACAAGCACCTACTTCTCGAAGATCTCTTCTAATATTGCCCTCCCAACAACGTCTCGGTATTCCCAATGACCTCTTTCCATCCGGCCTTCCAACCAGGATAGAATATTATTTACGTTTTTCCCCCATCCGAGCTATGGCCTGCCCACCTTAGTCGTCGCGATTTCATTATTTTTACAACATCTGGTGAATCGTACAGTCCGTGGAGTTCATCATGCAGTCTCCTCCACTCTCTAGTCATCTCGTCGCGTTTCGGCCCGTATATCTTCCTCAAAACCTTATTTTCAAATACACGTAATTTATGTTCATTTGCTAGGGTCGTACTCAAACTTTCGCAACCGTAAAGTATTACCGGTAAAATAACCGTTCTGTATATTTTTAATTTCAATTTCCTTGATATTAATCGCGATGTTAGAAGTTTTTGGACTCAATAGAAACATCGTTCCCCGATACTAAGCGACTGTTTATTTCTTCCGTTACCTCATTTTTGCTTGTTACGTATGCTCCCAAGTATTTAAATTTGTTTACTTTCTCTATGACCTCATTCCTAATTGTTATGTTTTTACTTCCTTCATTCCCTGTGTTCCTATTTGTTATCATGTATTTTTTTTTATCTGTTTACCTGTAGACCTATCTCATCGCACGCTTCTACTAAGACATTGGTGTTGCTTTGTAGTGCATCTATATCGTCCCCATTAAATCTACATCATCCGCGTATACAAACAGTTGATTCAAACCAATCAATGATAGTCCCTTTTGTCCCCTTTCATTTTTAAAATCGCATATTCTAACGCAAAGTTAAACAGTAGTGGGGACAAGGCATCGCCTTGTTTCCATCCGTTGCGAATCTTGAAAGTATCTGACATATCCGTACTCTGCTTATGGGGTCGCTGAGACATATCTTCACTAGTTGAACCAATTTTTTCGGAATTCCAAATCGTACCAGGATACTGTATAACTTTTCCCTTTTGATACAATCATATGCTTTCTTAAAATCAATGAATAGCTGATGAACCGTCCCATTGTATTCCCATTTCTTCTAAAAAAATTGTCTCAAGGCAAAAATCTGGTTCAACATGGATCTATTTCTTCTAAATCCACATTGGTGATCTCCAATTATTTCATCTACGTATACACTTAGGCGTGTTAGCAGAATATTACTTAATACCTTGTAACAGGTTGGAAGTAACGAGATTCCGCGGTAATTATTACAGTCCGATTTATCGCCTTTTTCGTAAATCGGAACTATTATTGAGGTTTTCCATTTCTTTGGGAGCTCCTCCTTTCTCCATATAGCACTGATCAATTTATGTAGTTCCTTGATTAGTGCCGTTCCTCCTGCTTTGATTAATTCGGCTGGAATATTGTCTATTCCTGGTGATTTGAAATTTTTCAATTTCTTTACCGACATTTCGATCTCGATCTCGCTAGGTTCGGGAATCCACGGTTCTGCGGTATGGATTTCAAATTCCTCTGTTTCTTCCCCTTTGTGTACATTAAGAAGTTTGTCGAAATAACTTTTCCACACATCGACAATTTTAGTCGGATCAGCCTGAAGATCTTCACGTTCATTTCTAATCATTCCTAACCACGCCTGGTAACCTTCCCTTAACGAGTTTACCCTTTTGTATAGATCTCGTATGTTATTTGTCTTGCTGTTTTCCTCTACCTTCTGAATCTTCTGCGTCAGATATTCTCGCTTTTTGTTTCTGAAC
>JAGDQP010020673.1:0-29020 GCA_022664845.1 Lepisma saccharinum | reverse complement strand
GACGTCGGACAATATGGCACATCGGAAATAATATTTAATTTGCACAAAATAGTATCATCTTTAAGATTCCAAATACCTTCATAGTTATGACTTTTTAAACAAGGGTTTTGTTTCTTTCGTAAACATCTCTGAAGTTAAAACACAGAAAAGAAAACTCGTCATAATTAGCTTAGCTGCCGGAATCACAATTATTTTATTGCGTTTTTTTATTTATTTATTTATTTATTACCATAGTCATTGGAAACTGTACATTTACAAAATACTAATGAAAATCTGTCGAGGGTCGGTTGAATTATCAAACGTTCGTAGTCCCATGGGTTCGGACTTTTTAAGGAAATCACGTTGCGAATATCACGGACTATTGATTACTGTCGTTCCAAATGTTAATAACCTTTAAAAATAGTTCATAATCATGAAAACAGAAAGTGAGTTTATATGTGTGTGTAATAACTGTAACAGTTTTAGCTCTGCTGTAAAAATTTAATTTTTGCACTTAGAGCGTTTAACATTTCCACCTTCCAGATATTTCATCAAAAACAAATATTTTAGTACTTGGAACAAAATATTTAGTCTTGCAAAAAACGTAAATATGTAGATTCCAATACATACATTGCTCAAGAATTGGGACTTAAATAAATACAAACGGGCCACACAGCGATAACAGGCGTAAAAACTGAAAATTGAGTTCAGATTGGCTTAGACTGGAAGTGGACGATCGAGGTTAAATGTTTGCTCTAGTGTCTATCCAGACACTAATCTATTGTTCCATTATTATTACGTAGAGCTCGATAGATCTTCTCTTGAGCACTGCACACTAGGAGCACCCCCACCCCCCCTCTCAAGGCACGACATGATTCTAACCATGGATTTGTAACAGCTATCAGTAAAGCTCGACACCACAAACACCACAACACAACATTTGTAAGCAGAAAGGTCCTAAAACAAACCAATACGCCCGTAATAGAGGTATTAAAAAGACATTTTCCTTCCCTAATTTATTCAAACAATTACCGGTAGCGGCCAGGCCTTCGTCTAGGCAACAAATATGATTCAGTCTAATCCCTTGGAAAACCTGTCAAGATGGTCGGCCGCTGGGATTGACCCCACGACCTCCCGACGATCTGCCACTGAGCCACGGCCGCTCGATAAGGATTTTTTGCTGTTTGCTATGCAGACTGAGGGCTTTCCAGTCTTTTCCTAAGTATCATCAGGGGAATGCCTGTATGGTACTTAAGCTAAGTCTACCGCCTGGGTTTCCGCCAGGATTTTCAGTTTGGAGGGGTGTAAAGTCAAAATTGGGAGGTCATAAGTGAGGTTTTGTACGGTTTATATCGATTTTTCACAGCAAAAAAAAATTATTTCGGAGGGTGTTGTCGAGACTTTGGGCGTAAACAACCCCCACGGGGGGGGGGGGGGTCTGGCGGAATCACTGTCTACTACCTTCTCTGTTCCGGAAGAGTGATCTTGGTAGTTTTCTCAAACTTTTGATGGAATTAGGACTCTGTTACCTATATATCCCATAAGTGTAAAGTAAGTTTAATTAAAACTTTCTGAAGCGGAAACTACAAATAATAGGCTGGTGGACTCTGATGCATTTCCTTGGGATTATTTAAAGATGGAAGATAATAATAATAATTCAAACCCCGCGGCCGACTATTCTGACAGGTATTCCAGGGCTTCCCTCAGTTTCACCAGCCGAATGCCGGGATGAGGCATTCAGTAAGGCCCTGGTCAATAGCTTCCTCATCCTCTACCTAACCCATTCCGGCCAGAGCGAAAGATACGAAAAGGCTATAAATTAAATAATAATAATTAACAATTTATTATACTAATAAATATAATTTAAACTGAAAAAATTAACAATTTACAACTTTAAAAAACAAAATTAAACACGTATCAGTTTTACCCAACTCACGGAGGCCAGTGGTCACAATCACTATTTTTCCGATCAGTACTAGGTTCGAATCTCGCACACACCGGCCATCTGACAGGTTTTTCAGTCTTCCTCTGTCTCGGCATGATGGTACCTTAAATATATCTCTGGCCGCAACCTTGCCCATCCCTATTCCGAGGGAAATAAAAGCAAGAAGAACTCAGATTGTATGTGCCAAAATATGTATCTATAGAATTGTATTTTTATAGGCACTAATCATAAATTTTAGACTGTATAAAACTCTACATTTGCGGGTAAAGTAAATAAAAATAGGAAAACCTCTCAATGCTCGAGCGGCGGCACAAAATACCTTTAAAAAAAGACGCGTAGCTTTCGATTTGTCGAACATTACTACAGGAGATTTCGATTATATCTTAAAGAAGAACTGTCCCTGATCCCTTATCAATTAAACTCACCTCCTTTATAGACAGTTGTTCTCCATGCTAGTTAGGTATTTCTTGAGAAGGGATTGCGCCAGGTTTCAACTTCTTTTTTGTTGGCAGTCCTCTAAAAGTTCATTTTTCAAATCTCTTTCGTAGTCCCGAGGAAGGAAATGACTCTGGAGCAAATTTCCGCACTTTTCACTCGAAATTTGTCTTTTCTTTTACATCGTACAACCCATTCTCTCTGAACTTCTTTGTCTTTAGGAAAGTAATGAAATATTACATGCGGGTTGTTTTGCCTGGTGTTTTTACAGTTGAAACAGCACGGTTATTATGATTACTCATTGCTTAAATAAAACAAAGATCACAAAGAACACATCACAGTTATTGAATATCCTTTCAAAGCTACTTTAAACATACTTAACAAGAATGTAATACAATAACTAACATACTAAAACTTTACTTATAGCTTGCTTCCTAGGGTATGCTAAAAACACGCGCGCAAGCAGCCGAATTTGTTGGGGTCCGTATAGTGACGTCATGGCAAAACTCTCCACAGATGGCGCCATCGGTTACTCACCCACGAATGGCATACCTAATAAGGTCTACTTTCCTTGCTCCATGATAAGGAAATAAATATATTTTATCAACTAGACTGATCGATTATTCAAATTGATGCCCTCAAATCACACCTGCTGGAAATTCTTGTTATCCGTAGCACGCCCGACGCTTTCGAACGGTGGAACTAGGGCACGTTGACAAGTCTTGCAGGTTCGACTACTGTTGCTCTACGATACCTCTGTCAAGTAATCGAACTCATATGAATAAGCATATAAATCCAGTTCTACAGAAATAAGATACTGATTAAACAACTTAACTTTCAAGAGAACTATGTGAATTTCACACGGAATAGGCAAACGCCAGATAGGAGGACTACACCTTATAAAAGAACTTACGATAGTAATCGAAATTATAGATATTTAGATAATTCTCAAATGATATTACCGAACAATCAATCAGTGAACTTAATTTCTACATCGAACGTCAGCAGTTCAGAAAACAGACAAGACGGTAATTCAATATTGGCAATAGAAACTAGTGTCTTTTTAACTGAACTAGATGATACGCTAATATTCAATTGAATGTACAAGTATCACCGTAAAAGGCACTTAAATACGTTAAAATCAAATATATTAGAGATTCCAATAAGTACTCTTAGACACTGGTGCGTCATGTAATGTGCTGCACAAGAAAAATCTTTGACAAACTTAAGTAAAAGTATCCTGCAAGTTAGCTAGACGTATGCGGTGTAGAAAATTCTGGTTTGAGGTCTTTTAGCGGTTCGGATACGAAAATCAATGGGAAATTTGTGATTCAGCTACCTTTAGAAGATCAACTGTATGAAGTCGAAACACTGGTGGTCAGAAAACAATCTTTCAACTTAATTCTTGGACAGCAGTTCCTAAAAATTTTGATGATGTCAATTTTAGTTATAAAATATATATTATAATTTTGAAAAGGGAAGAAAATGAAGTAAAAATCCCAGGATCTATTTGTGAAGAAAAGGAAAATATAATGGTTTCTGAGGAAAGTGATGTAGAACTAGAAAAAAATCGACACTATATCTCAAGAACAACGTAATCAGTTAATCACATTATCTAAACAACTAAATAAGCCAAACTCACGGAAGGCTACAAAGAGAAATCGATTCCTCAAACAACAACTGTCCGAATTAGAAATTGTAGCTAGCATGGATGATATTATTGGTCAGCGTACGAATAACAAAAACGAAACTTTGAGCGAAGGAACAAATGGTAATTCCGTAAGGAAACTAAATAAATGAAAGCACTGTTTTAAACAAAAGATCTCAACTTACATAATTTTAACGAATCTAATTCTCCATTTGTCTATTAGATTAGATTAGATTAGATTTTTATTTCATTCTGTTGACCATAAACATTATGAATTGCTTTCTAAGCCCCACGTATTCATATTTTAAGCTGTCCAACTTCCACACAAATTTGAGTTTTAACTTTATTTATGGCCTTTAGGTATCTAAGACAGGCCGGGATAGGGAAGGGGAAAGGAAGTGGGAAGGTGTCGGCCATGGCCTAAGTTGAAGGCACCATTTTCCTGGCGTGACTAAAGACAAACTCTGGGAAAATTTCAGTTAGGGCGGTCTGCCGCTGGGAATGAACCCACAACTTCTCGAATGCTAAGTTAATGTTCTACCACTGAGCCACGTCGTCTCGGTAACTTCTACACGAGTTGAAACATCGTAGGCTTACCACTTAATACAACTTACCCAGTTCCAGGAGTGTATGGCCCAGTGAATGAACCGATCAACGCATCCGTAGCTAAAGTTGCCTTCAAAGGTTCTGATTCAAACCACTTGGACATTATTTTTGCTATTGGAGCTGTCATCAGTTCGTAGAATGCTGGCACATCCATACCAAGGCCAGCCAGAGAAACAGCTGTAAAATTAAACGTAAGGAGTTTTCATTTTTCGAAATAAAGATGCATATACAATTAAACGCGAACTTGCACAGTACGTAATAATAGTTCCAGAAGTGCAATGAAAAGGTTCTTTTTACGTATAAGTACTCTTTTGAGTTTGCGGTACAGAAATAACTGCCATACATAGCACGTGTTTTCAGTTTTGAGTTAACTATACACTATAACGGGGGTGAATCAGACACCAGAAGGTTACAGAGCTTTTAACTCTCATCATAATCATAATAGTAGTAAAACATGAACTGAATTTGTTTTTTATTATTTATGGCCTTTAGGCATCTAAGGCTCAGGCCGAGATAGGGGAGGGACAAGGATGCGGGAAAGTGGCGGCCAGGGCCTAAGTTGAAGCTACCATCCTGGCATTTGCCTGGTGTGACTGAGTCAACGCTGGAAAAACCTGTCAGGATGGTCGGCCGCTGGGATTGATTCCACCACCTCCCGAATGCTACGCCAACGTTCTACCTATAAGCTACGGTGGCTCGGTAATAGTGAACCATCTTCAATTCACTGCTGGATGAAAGCATCCTTAAATTTTTTCCACAAATGTCCGTCAACTAATGTCATGTAGCTCCTGAAAAAGCGCCGGAGTTCATCCATCCATTTCGCATTTGGTCATCGTCTAGATCGCCTTTCTTTTCACTGGGAATCCAATGTAAAACACTTGTCGCTCATCTCTCATTGGTTGTTCTATGTAAGCGGTTCATTTTCACATCATTATATCTTGGTCACATTTTCTATCATTGTGTGAGATCGTATCCATTTGTCTTCCTGTCCCTTCTAGTTACGGCTAGCATGCATCTATTTCTTTTTATGTAACTATCAATCATCGAGCCGTATGCACATGCAATGTGTTTGTTTCATAGCCATATGTCATTACAGGCAAGAGACTCATGTCTATGCTACCTTGTCCGCCATCTTTTAGAGAAATGATATGGTGGGAACCTTCGTTATCCCCATAATATAAAAAAGGGAAGTGTTGTAAAAAAAAAACAGTATAACGTAAATAGTTAAATATATAATAAATAAATAATAATAATAACAATAAACCTTAAAAAATTAAAATATGAAAAATGAATAGGTCCTAGGGAAAAAATATAATTAATAATAATATATACTTTAATACTGAAAACTAAATAAACCAAAACTATTATTATTATTAAGCCAAATGAGATTCGTACATTTTCCTTTTTCTCCACAAGGAGATCATAATTAATATCACCCTCTTTTGTGGTGCGCATCACAAGAGATGGGATCGATGCATGTGTCCGCTCAGCTCTGCGAGATGTGAAGTATTTTTTTATCATTTAATATCTTATTCTCTAATTTAATATTAAATCATCCAGTATTCCTCGGGCCAGGGCCGAGACAGATCCTAGCTCCCCCTTCAGACAGGGCGAGTAGGAAGTAAAATCAAATAATTGTCCAGTTTTGATTGAATTTTATTTATGGACTTTAGGCATCTACGGCTCATGCCGGGATGAAAGGATTCGGGAAGGTGTCGGCCAGAGCCTATATTGAAGGTGCCATCCCAGCATCTGCCTGGTGTAACTGAGGAAAAACCCTGGACAAACCTCAGTCAGGATGGTCGGCCGGTCCATTGTAGATATTATTATATATTGAATATACCTTCTCCAACCATGTTAGTCAGTCAGTTCCGCAGTCCCCTTCAGACAGTGCGAGTGCCGTTTAGATTCACCTTATAATAGGATGTCGAATATTGGTCTACCTTCTCTCTCTCTCAAGTAGGAATAACATCATCTTACATATGTGATCCAGCATCAGCCCAAACTCACATATGTAATAATCTGGCCCTGAGATTTAAGAGAAATAAATTCAGAAGAAATAGGAGTCTGTGTATTTCTACATGTTAACGTAACCCATTCATCCAGAGTTAGCCAGAAGGAGCCAGATACGAACCATAATATGGATGAGGTTCGGACATAATACATTTTAACGAGAATAATAATAATGTAAATCCACGCTCCACTAAAGGCACGAAGAGAAACTGTTGGCCCCTTTTCCCACATAATCTCCTTGCCAATTCAGGCACATGTTTGATCGGTAGATGGGTTTGTTCATCTCATTGCATAACAATCCTGTTCTTGCTATTAGAGCCAAAACTCTATGGTGTGTCTGATTTCTGAGTTGCTGTAGAAACATGTTTGTGGCAGATGTCCACTACCAACGCTAACTCCAGTTCAGAGGCTACGTGTCGCAATTTGATACGTCTGTCACTTTGAATTAATTTCTCTACTCCTGCTGCACTGCATCAATTCTGACTAAGCTTTCCGTGCCACTTCAACCTGATCTGTTGTCTCTCTCTTTCGCACTGAAATTTATACCACCATTTCGAAATGACATCACACCATTACCATACTGAAGCACTTCTGGTCCATTAAATCCTATCACCGCGTACACCTGAACCCGAGACCATCTTTCTAGTTGAGTTTCCATATTAGAACCCTTCATTTCTGATCCACTCTTGTATATAAAATTTTCACGTGTCAGTACTGTTGTAATGCATTAAAACTCTTTGGTACACACAAAAGCACATTATATTACATACCGTCAATCAGTGTAAATGTGTACTCTAAGGTGACTTTGGCCACGTTATAAAGAAAAACAGAAGTGGCAGTATCTCCCCTATGGATCAATGAATAATGCCCGAATTCACAGATGGGAGAACTGGCCAGAATGGAAAAATGTAGATTTGAACTTTGTGCTTCCATATTCGGCAACACTGCAGCTCTTGTGTTGTTGATAGCTTTTAGTGGATTTCATATGCTGTAAATTTTGTATTGTAAAAGGTGTCCACCGTACCTCAGTAAGTCAGCAAGTATTTATTTTTATTATTTGTTTTGTGTACTCAAAACACTAACAAATTATTATTATTATTTGGTTTTAATGAATAAAGTGTCAGTTTGGGGTCACTTTGGTATGTGTGGCAAGTGCACTGTCAACTTGCTTATTTTATGTTGTTCGACTGTCCCAAAACAACGAGACAAAAGAATTGTTGAAATGTAAGGCTAATTTAACTAAGCGCAACTCGGCCATAAGCCTGCCGTTTGAGCCAGGATTTTATTTATAATAGAGACAGATAATGTTATATAGTGATTCAGCGTAGTATACAATAGTTCTCCAAGGTGAAATTCAAAATTGGCAGTGTGTTATATATCTAAAAGTGACTGTGACTAGAGTTTTAAGAGAGAACTGACGCCTATTGGCGGACTGTAACCATAGCAACTTATAAATAACTGACATTAAAACATCAATTATTAAGACAGATTGACTGTTATAAACTGTAATTTATTATAATATTATTCTAAAACAGCAATTTTGAAAACGAATGTGCAATGGATGGGCTTAACTAATGCCATTTCCGCACTAGATAATAGAACAGAATAAAAGCGTAAATAGAATCTTAGTGGAAAGAAAATCTAGACATTATAATTTACGTAATTTGAAAATTATTGTCTTTTAATGGAACTGTAAAATATGAAAAAGAGTTCTACGACGATTAATGTTAATTTTAATATACTGTTAAAGATGTTAGCCAGTCTACGATCTCTGGGAGAATATGTATGAATCGATGTTCTGGAATTCTCTTATGGTAGTATTTATTTGTAGGTTAACAAACAGAATACATGCTACATAGTTCTCATTATAGTTTCAACGTGGGTAGGTTAAATGTGCAAAATGTTACCTAACCTACAGTAGTATATGTTACGTGGCTGAATTCGAATCTATAATGATCTTACATAACATGCTCTACCGCACTTAGTATGTTATATAAAAAGACGACGTAATAACTTTCATCAAACAGTATCTAATATTAAGTAGATTCGATTAAAAATTCTCCATACTGTACCGAATATCTCGAAGGAAGCGATACTCTTTTATAGCAAGCTGCCTATTGCTTCCACAGCATTTGACGCATTTCAGATACATCTTTTTGTTAAAGTAAACTCCGAACCACTGTTAAATTGATCACAAAGGGTTTGCACCTGGAAATATGCACACACAGTATGTGCTAACTCTTCGGATAATTGGGGGTTCAACTCATACTTGTAACACAATATCTTTCCACATGAGCTGTAAAGTGAATCACGATTGATGATGTACCCTTTTGAATCTTGTCAAAAAACATCAATCGACGTGTAAACTTCTATTTCTTCATGATCTATTAAACTGTAATTGGTTGCACAACCAGTGACCTCGGAGTGGAAAAGAGATTAGCGCGTGGTCTTAGGTTCAATTGCAGACACTTGTTTCTTGAAGGGAGTGATTCGGAGGCCACTTTACCAAAAACTGTAGGTCTTATCTTTAGCTCACCAGCTCGTTTAGGACATTAATAATAATTCAATCACTTCACAACTAGTAATATCACCAGTCAAACTTGTAAAAACCACACGCTAGAAGATCAATGAGAGGTTCTCCTCTCGAGGTCAGAAATGCTGCCGTCTACGTGTAGACCAATATATACGACGATGCGTATGGACACCGGCATGTTAGTATTAAATCACATAATTCATGTTGATAATTGATGATCGGTTGCTAGGAAAGTTGAACAGTCACATAGCAACGGCATTTTCCATATTAATAAATGTGACATTCCAAGCAGAAACAAATGCTTCAAATCCATGACCTCACAAATAACTGACTTTTCTTCCTGAATCAGCATCTATATTTAAAAAACAGAGAATATTTATCTATTACCTCCTGCCCTTGATTTTGATATTTACGAGGGTCGTTTAGATTGAAGTGGCAACACTGCTGTGATTCGCTTGTTTGTCCGAGAGACAAATGACGAACGTAGTGTGTTCCTGGGCAGTGTAGCGATCGTGTCAATGTGTTCGTGTTCCCGTACTACGATGTGTGTGGTCTGTGGACGCTGTTAAAGTGAGGTGGGTGTGACATACCGCCCTAAACAATGTTTACCCGTGCAGAACAGCGTGTGCTCATCAAGTTTCAAGTGGCACAAGGTCGAAATGCAAGTCAGATCCACAAAGGATTACGTAAGGCAGACAAAGAACATTAAGGGGGGCAGTATTTGAACGGCTACGTATCAACATCATGTGGAAGCACTGCGAACATTGCTCGAACATGATCGGCAATGGAGGTGTAGTGAACTGAATATTTCGTCTGCGTCATTGTACCACATGTTATCATACGATCTCGGCATGCGTAAGATTGCAGCCAGATGGTACGCATGTGCTAGGAGGTGCAAAAGTGGCACCGATGGGAATGTGCACGCTTACACCTTGAAGACACTCATTCCAGGAAGCTGTTGATTTTCTGCACCGCATTTTTGCGAGTGACGAAACATGAGGGAGATCCTACGAAAAAGAATTGAAACCCCAGTCTAGTGAATGGCACCAGCCGGCGTCCCCATGACCGAAAATGGTCAAACAGGAGCCAGCAAAAGTGAAGATCATGATGATAATGTCCTATGACCATGAAAGCATTATCCTCTTACATCAAGTGTCACCAGGGGTTACCGAAAATGCTGCGTACTTTGCCTCGTACCTGAGTCACCATTTGCGGCCAGCATTGCAACGCAAACGACCACATCCCCTGCAGTCTGAACCAATTCTGCTTCACAACGCCAGATGTCATACTACCCATGCGGTTCGGACTTTCTTATGACGATGGAATTGGGAGGTACTGGAGTACCCATCATATTTCCCGGATATGAGCCCCTGCGATTTTTATTTGTTCCCAAAAATGAAAAGAACCACTTCGGACACAATGTTTCCGTGATATTCCCAGCATTGTTTGTGCCTTAGGGCGCTCTCTCGAAACCCTCTCACAAACGGTATCCAACGTCTGCCAAATATCTGGAAACATGTTCACCAGGAAGGCGGGGACTACATCTAGGGAAGGTAACCATGTTTACGTGAGTAACTTATTTCATTTTCATTTCCAAGATATGTTTCCACTTCAATCTGAATTACCCTCGTATACTGTTCCTTTCTCTTCCATAAACTCTTTTGTATTTCCATTTCAAGCATTCTGAATAAAAGTTTTATAAGCCTACCTGAATCCCTGAGAGCAGGAAACTGTCGAACAGCCCGTAACTTCTTCCAAAAGTTGGCCTGCACGAACTGCTCTACAGCTGCAGGTGACAATCTGAGCAGAGGGTCAATGGCAGCCACGAAACTCCCAAGTTGTTTCTCATATTTTACGTACGCCTGCCAAGAACATTGTGGAACTGTGAAAGAATGATTACGAACAATTGTTGCAGACTTTCATAAAACGAGCACAATGACACATTTCACGAAACAAACAAACACCTATTATTTCAAACTGAATATTTTGAACTTACCAATGACAATGATGTGTTTAACGAGTCGCTAGCGTTCAAAGTGTGTACCTAGTACTTGGGCGTAATTAGGTTCCGTTGTTTTCGTGGAAAGAACCTTTGCCACAGATTTGATGTTCCTGAGTTTTCTTAAGGAACTACATGTAACAAAATATAAGAAACAGGAAGTGCTGGGATCGATCCCAGTGGCCTGCCATTCTGAGGTTCTTCTAAGATTTCTCCTTAGTCATAGCAGGTTCATGTCGAATGGTGCTTTCAAATCCTAGGCCCTCGCCAACTACCTTCCGACATTCTTCCCCCCCCCTACACGACCTGAGCTAAACATGCCTAAAAGGCGGGAATACAATTCAATAAGAAAGAAAAGAAAAGAAGAAGACAAGTTGTAAACACCTGAGAACAGTGAAGCCAGTTACGCAAAGTTAGAAGCGTCTATTTATTCTTGATAAGTGTCTGTTTTGTGGTATGTTTCTACTTACTATCTATACTGTATATATTAAACCGAATGTCTGTTAGTATGTTTGAACACGATTTAAATCTACATGTGAGCAGATTTCAAACAAATTGTGCGTACGTGTTCCTTGGGTCCAGGCGCAGGAGCTTTACGTATATTAATTCACCGGAAGTGACTAGGTCGCGATTTAATTATTTGAAAAAAATTATTGCTTAAAACAATAAATATATTGATGTTATTACCTTTTTCACAATAAACCTTGTATTGGTAAATGTTGAAATCTCCGCCTGAGTGGAGTGCCTTCGCCTCGTAACCAGCAATGAAGAGTTGGGAGAGTGTCTAGGCGAGAGGAACATTCCATATACACAGAGAATTGGCCGTGCCGTGGTGGTGTAATTGGCAGCATTCCTAGCCGGCAACTGGAAGATCCGGGTTCGAGTCCCGGTCGCGGCGGCTGTCAATTTTTCTATGATAATTTCAATAAATATATTGTTTCCATTTTTCAGTTAAAACAACAATCAGAAATAAATAAATAGTTTAGATTTTGGATTAGTAGTAGTAGTAGTAGAAGAAGAAGAAGAAAAAGAAGAGTTCCCAACGTATTTTACTCACTCCGCATCAACGGTTAGTTATTTGGCTAGTGTTTCAATAAAGTGTATAGAAAAATAAACCATCTTTTATTTAAAATACCACTACCTGTATTTAAGAGGTGACTTGTTAAGACGGAACAAGATTCCTATCTTAGAGAATTCAATTTATGGTATCTCTAGATCAGGCCATTAACGGTCCTGTAGATATGTGAATCAGACTCATGGATAGATAATGCGGAATGAGATGAATGCTGTGATGGGACCATGCTTAGATAAATCTGAAACAGGACTGGAAGTTTAGGCTTCTCAAATGTATCACCTCATCCTGCAGACTAATTACACCTAAGTGCAGGGCGTCCCAAAAGTCCTGTCCCGTCAACTTTGAAATGTGAAAGGAGGGAAACGAAATTGGCAGTTCAATTCGGGTTGTACACAAATAAATTATTATCCATAGAGATATTTTGCCGAGGGATTTCAATGCGTTACAGATCTAATGTTTAAAGTCAGAGAAGAGAGAATCCTACAAGGTGGAAATAAAAAAATGACGAAAACCCTCACTAAAATGCTATGATCTGAGTACTTTTTCTTTGCTTTGAAGTTCCCGCTTGTTGAACTTTCGAACTAGGTGGATTTGTGGTGTTTCCAATATATGAGGTGACATACTGACATTATATCAACTTTTATGACGTCAACAGGATATTGCAGCTTTCAGAGAATTTCTTGGTAACTGGCAACACTGTGAGCACCGAAGAGCTTCATGTAATGTACGATGTCTATAGAACATAACGAAAAAAAATAAAAGCAGTTTTGTTGCGCTGGGGCACAGTATTGCCAACCGTCTGTAGCTAAGTTTCAGTACTTTCGGCAATAAAACTTAAGTTATTTGTTTTGTTATTACAAGGCCCACACTTTGAAATCTCTTAATTAGTCGAAGCAACCTCATAGGTGTAATTTAGTAGTGATGCGCAACCTACGACCCACCACATATGTTGCATTTGTTTACCATAAACATATCGAAAGAAGGTTTCACTTTATTTCTTCTTAATACATATCTGAAATTTAACTATTCTCAACTGAGAAAAGACAGAATGCAATCCACACTAGTAACATGAAATTCTGTTAAAAATTCTAACTACCACAAAACTATTTTAATTCTTTGATTTTGGTCTCTTGCTATTTTTACAAACATTAATTATCTGCATGCTATTTACGTCAGAGAATGCTCTGGCCAGAGCCGGCTCTAAGTCAATCGGCGCTCTGTTCCAAATTTTCGATGCGCCCTCATAAATACTAATTTAATACTACCCGCTTCTATACACTCTCGCCTGAAATGGTTGGCACGCCCCAAAATTTTGGCGCTCTCTTTGGGAGAACAGTTCGAACATCCCTTGAGCCGGCCCTGGCTCTGACCCGCGAAAATCGTGCTAAATATGAATGTGGCCCATGGGCAACACAAGGCTAGGCATCACTGATCTAGCACAAAACTTTTGTGGATATCCGACTCTTGCACTTTCAGAGTAGAAGACAGATGGTAAATAGAGGAACCATTAGTGAGTGCAGTCCTAGATAATCTATTTAAATACCATCTACTATTTTTCCCATTATCCGTTTACCCTTTACTTTTAAAGAAAAATACCAAACACAAATAAAAATAAGGGATAGTCAGAAGTATTAAAGTAATGAAAAGGAAAATATTACTGAAATGTTGACACCACATTTTCTGTAATATAATAATAAAAACCCAGGCGTAACTCCTATACCAAATGTTCACAAATTTTTCGTCCTAGTGCGTTGATTGTCTTTTTGGGAAGACGCGGCAACCCTCAGACTGCTAACTGGGCGATGCTCGCAGATAAGGTAACGTGTTGCAGGCTATTCGCAATTTGAGCTATTGTTAATTTTATTCAAATAGGTAAATTGTTCTATTATGCCTAGTATTTTGTTTATTACGTATTGTATAATAATTATACAGTATTATTGTCATGTTTCCGGGTCTAAGCTTAAGCCGAGAAATAATGGGAATGTATATAGAAGTGAAGGGAAATGAAATACGAGAGGTGTTATAGGAAAGCGGATAGGGATGTACCGATATATCGGTATCGGTGATATCGGCCACTTTTAGGAGTATCGGTATCGGCAAATGACACCGATACATTTTCCAAATTATTTTTAATTTGCTTAATATTAACAACAGTGACACTCATCTTTCATGGGTGTCTTTAGACTTAAAATTCGTCTAAATGATTATCGATGGTATAACCGATTTCTTTATGCATGTGTACACCTTTGATTTGCACTACTCAAATGATATTTTTAGTCCGTCGTTGCCAAAATAGTAGCTCATGTTAGAAAGAAGTAGTAGTAACTGAAGGAAAGCCAAAGGTAACTTCAGTCAGGAAGGCACACCCGGGATTCGAATTTCGGATCTCAAACGAGTCAGACGTTTCGATTAAGGACAAAATGCTTTGACATGAACCAATCTACGGCCTACGCTCACTTTGTCAGTATTTTCTCTTTAGACTTTACTTACATATTAGAAAAGGTAACGGTGGTCTCTGTACAATGCGCACGCGCCGGGAACTCCACATATTCTCAACCTATGGCATAAGGTGAAGTGGTTGGTCACTGGTCAGTTCCACGCTCAGCCGCCTTTATCTCCCAAAGTGCCCAGGAGTACAAAGGACAGTTCGGTACTCAATTTGATAATATACAATATATTTTCTGTGTCTAACGTAATATGAAATTCTGCTTTATATTTTTGTATGTGAAATTTTGGCCTTATATCTAATATATATTATTACAATGTTGATAAATTCATTATTTTGAAAAAGTCTTAAATATACAGGATTTTTTCAAAAAGTATCGGTATCAGTTTCGGTATCGAGTATCGGTACATCCCTAAAAGCGGGATGTATTGCTGTATGGAACTCATCTTCTAAACTCACCTGAGCAGGTACAGTAGTTCCTAATTCTCACGTTTCGAAGTGAGGGTCCACCGCTTGTAGATCTACAATATAATGAGTTCTCTGATGTTCAGGAAACAGTCTATACTCAAGCCCTATCTCCCATTATTTGGGAAGGGCTTCAAAACATGTAGATTGCTGATGCATGCACTGAGAACAGGGCATTACCCGGTGAGGATAATTCCGGGGTTCTTGAAGTGACAGTTTCACAACGAAGTCTCATTCTCTCTCATCAGTGTAGTGTATGTAAAACCGAATTTTCTGATCAAGTGAGAGAGGGTCGACAAACTGTAGGTTAATTGTCTCACTTATTTCGCCTTTAACCAATGGAGTATCGTTGTCGTTACACTGTCCCTTCAGGCGTACGTTACAAGATAATACGCTATGAAGACAAAGTTGGTCAAGGAGTCGCGGTTTTCAATATCAAAAGGAAGGCACAGGGTAAGTTGTCCCTACCCTATGCACAGATAGTGTTACACGTAGTATCTATGTTATAGATGGTAATAATATTACAATGACACGATTTTGAATATCCAGAAATATAAAACGGAATCACCTTTACATGTTGTTACAGCAATCACCACTTGCAATTTGCAAGTCTCGGGAAAAAAAATATGTGACTAAAAAATCAATGAAATATCGTGAGATTCAGTTCAAGTCATAAAACTTGACGCAAAAAAATATAACAACATTAATAATATGGAAAAAAGTTAGAGCTGCGATTCGACTATCAATCGCAAAGGTCCCTTAAGAGCATTCTAGCCAAGCGTTCATTAATTTTTTATAAAATAGGCTGACAACTGCAGTGCTTAGGTTCAGGAAAATCCACAGTACTTGTGTCGAATAATGTTTATGGCAAGTTTGGCGCAGCTAGGTTAACTGAATGGAAGTAATAAATAGCCTTATTTTTAAAATTGTACTGGCAACACTGAAATACACCACCAATCAAGACTGTTTCAGAGACTCTCAGCTAGTCTAGTTAAGACCTTTCAAACGTCACATTATGCATGTCTCTACACCTTATATTTTTGGCCACCAGTTCATGAGATATATTTTTGGCGTATGTTGACAACGGGGTTCCTGGGGAGCAGGCCGCAGTTTGTTGCTATTGTGTCAAACAATGTTTATGCCAAGTTGCTGCTGCCATGGCTAAAATAATGGAAGCGATTTGCAAAAAGATAATTTCATAGAAAATAGGCTGGCAACACTGGGAAGTGGGTTGCTTGCCGACGTAGGCCCTCTCAGTGTTTTGTATTGTATCAAGCAGCTAGTTCTAACTGAATGGAAGCAATCTGAATAACTGTTTTTTAGTAAATGGGCTGGCACCATTGAACCACTTGACCATGTAACGGCCCTCGTATTTGGCGAGTGCAATAGGTTGTAAATTAATTGGTTGCCTGTGTCACTCCCGAAATTTTGTATAAATTCACCCTTCTGACAAATCAAAACATTTGTTATAATTTAGATTGGAAAAATATACGATAAAAATTACTGTTGAAGGTTTCGCCACATTAAAGACTTTTGAATATATCTAAATGAAAAGAAAAAAAATACATTAATATTCTAAGAGTTGAGACAAAATTATTCTTTAGACGATATGATTTTGAAATTATATATGTGTATAGAAAACTGTAGTACATGGCGCAAGGACACTAAATTACTAATTCGTGCCAAAACTATTTACAAGCAAAGAGACAATATTTAAGAAATATTAAATAGTCCTATGATCAATTTGGAAACTTTTGATACAAATTATTATTTTCTAAATTATTTCTAAATGTAAAATGTATGTTATAAATCCATCTTGGTTCGGTTCGGCGGAAGCTTTCTTACCGTCGTGAGAGCAGACTATAAAAGAGCCTACCATCTTCTCTTGGGTTCATTTCCAAGTAATAAATAGGTGCTCACGCGAACCTACTGTTTTATTTCAGGTTTTCCTTTTGCCCTGGTATTAGGTACCATATATAGTATAAGGGTCAGCACAGGATCGTCGCTTTCGGTCGGCTGCCTACCCAAGTTGCATGCTTATTAGGATAGGAAAGGGTTCCCCATTTACTAACTTGTTTTTGCCTTATATGAGGACACAATTTACCTTCAAATCCCACGCAAGGCCTGAGCAATTTCATATAGAGTAATACCTCGGGGTCTACAAATTAATAAAATACCATTTCAACCAATCAAGTCGGTTCCAGGAGTTCTGAACGTCTTGCCAAGACCTTTTCAACGACACCTCAAGCATTTCTCCACACCTTGTAGTTACTGAGATTTAATTCCTCGACACGGGCACCATGAGCGTAGAAGGTCCCTTTTGCTATAGATGTTATATTTTCAATTGGCCTACGATTTCCAAAAAGGTGTTTTAAGAGATTGCCATACCACTTTTCCAGAACTAAAAATAATATGGGAATGGCTTCTAATGTGACGTCACTTTAAGTTTTCACAGCTAACACTTTTAATTTCACTTTTCTACTCTCTCTCTCTGATAATACCAAGTGACTGTTCTGAAACGTCGTTAACTTGGGAATAACTGTTACCAAGACTTTTTATACACTAATTTCCCAACAGTAGTACAGAATGCAACCAGTTATTCAACTTACTTCTGCATCCTTTTTGGAGAACTGGCTGATCTGTTCAATGTTAAAGTCCTGATCATCTCCCAACGTAAGAGATCTCGGACCTCCATCAGTAGTCAAGTCTTTCCTTAACGGAGTATACGAGCTGGGATTTCGAAAATGGATCTTCAACCCATGTTTCTGTAAAAGAAAAGTAGCCTTTAAAAATAAAATGGATGCACGCAAGAACCAGCCCACACAGAAGAAGAAATACATATTGGACATTTCAGCGTGAGAAGATATCTGGGCCAAAGATCTTTTTGATTGGTTCTTGTAGTACTCGACTATTCAATAGGTCAATTTGGTAATTTGAATTTTTTATTTAAGGCCTTTAGGGTCAGGTCCGGATAGGGGAGGTGTCTGCCAGGGCCTATATTGAAGGTGCCATCCCGGCATTTGCCTGGTGAGACTGAGGGAAAACCTCAGTCAGGATGGTCGCCTGCTGGGATCGAACCCAGGACCCCCTGAAAGCTACACCTACGCTCTACCACTGAGCCACGAGGCCAATTTGGTGTTACAGGTCACAGCCCATAATAATTATCAATATCAGAAAGGCCAATAATCTCCAAGATATTGTGAATAAAATGCGACATTGGCGAGCATTTGCTGTATACGATCCGGCATCGAATTTGTATGTACCAATTAGACTTTTGCTCACTGGCCAACACTATGAACCTATACTGATTGCAGATCAATTCAACTTAAATTAAGAGGGTTTGTAAATACAAGAATTACTACATGAGAGCGGAGTGTGATTAAGTAATTAAACTATATTTAAAAAATATATATTAAAACAAAATCACATGAAAGATGTAGAAGAGAGTGTGTGGAACACATGCTAGGAGTGGACACGGTTGGAAACCGGCTAAGAGTGCCTTGTTTTATTTAATTCAATAGAAACGCATTCAGCTTATAGCTCATTTCCTCGCGCTACGTACCATGTTACTTTCGCAACTTTACATGTAAATTTATGTTGCACAGTTCCATTTTGTAATAGTATCATCGTGTTTCTCTCGTCGAGTACTACAATCAAAGAATATAAAAAAATCTTTGGCCCACATATCTCCCCCCCCCCTCTGTAATATTGTAATATATTGACAAGAAAGTTAAATTTTAATAGACAACAAGTAACATATGACTAAATAAGTATTTTGCGACAGGAAAAAATATATAATCTGTTTACCACTGATTACAACAGAGTGCTTCTCAGATCCCTCAACATGCTTCGCGAGGAGACAACTGCTGATTAGAAGGGTGCATTGTCCCCTCCATTTCCGCCGCCACTAATTAAAACTGATTTTACAACAGAAAGGAGCAGAAAAAAAGAGCTTTCAAATCCGACCAACCACCTACAAAATCTGGACAGGGCATACAAAATAACTAAACAAGGACAAAATTAAGAAATTCGTAGAAGTAATCTGATAACAATGGTCAATGCCCGGTCTTTCCGTGCATTAATCATACTTGACTTTAGGTATAATTACCAAAATGTTGGGGCCGCGGTGGCTCAATAGCTAGAGCGCTCACGTCTGGCGCTTGAGGTCATCAGTTCAAACCCTGCTCGTGCCATGTTGGCTTTGTGGTGGACAAACACCGTGTGCGTGGGTTTTTTCGGGGTTCTCCCGTTTCCTCCCACTTTCTTCATTCCACCAATCATCCCATCATCTTCCATCCGGTCTGAGCCATAGTTGCGTAAAGGCCTTAAAAATTAAATTAAATTCAAACCAAAATGCTCCCTCTATATCTATATGTACCTTGAGTTCTAAGTCCTTGTATATTTCTGGACGAAGTAAACTCAAAACGTAAGACGCTCTTGAAAATTTAAAGCCAGGCACAATTTCTTCAGTGACTGCTGCTCCTCCAACAACATGTCTTCTTTCCAGAACACACACCTGCAAACCAGCCTTCTGTAAGTACGCAGCAGCAACAAGTCCATTGTGACCTACACAGATAAAGAAAAAAAAACTACATTACTACATAAAGGAACGATTTAAAGATATGAGATTTATGCGCAGTTCAGAACCGTTCGTTCGTTAGTTAAGGTTAATGTACAGTAACGATCTCCAATAAAAGACGGCAGCACTACCTCCGTATATGTCTAGTATATTTTTATCGTTGCATGAAATTTCACCTTCCTCCTTTCACACACACAATTGAAGATTGGTACATAGGTCTGACACGTTAACCGCTACTACAGATAAACTGAACTGAAGCCACGTACTGAACAATCTGAACTAACCATCTATGGCTCAGGGCGAGACAGAGTAGGGGAAGAGATGAGGGAAGGTGTCGGCCGAGCCAGGCTTAAGCTGAAGGTACCATCCGGCATGTGCCTGGCGTGATTCACGAAAAAACTCAGTCCAAATTGTCGCGCCGCTCGCATAGATTCCACAATTTTCTGAATGCGAAGCCAGGGCTCTACCAACTGAGCCACGGCCGCTCAGTGTATACAGCTTAAAGATAATCTAAAGCAACGATCTCCAACAAAAGATGGCAGCACTACCTCCGTATATGTCTAATGTATTTTCACTGTTATACGAAATTTCCTTGCTGCTCCAACAAATTCAAGCCTAGAGCGTTCAAACTTTCAGGGAAGAAAGTTTATAACCAATTCAAGAGTATAATTGTTGCCGATTTTTAATTTTCTTTTTTGTTCATTGTGGAAAGAACTTTACTGTTGTAGGTATATTCACAACAATGAAGCGATTTCAACAACGAAGGAAAACGAAAATAAAAAATCAGCATCAATCATGCCCTTGAATTGGTTATGAACTTCCTTCCCTGAAAGTTTGAACTCTCTAGGCTTGAATTTGGAGCACCATGAAATTTCGTGTAAGGATAAGAATACATTAATGTATATCTAATGAATACACTAATCAGACATATACAGAGATACTGCTGCCATCTTTTGTTGGAGATCGTTGCTTTAGATTATCCTAACTGTGAACCGCTACAGTGCCCAGTTATTGTAAGCACCTCCAATGCAGATGTCACACATGTCTAGCGAATCATAGGCTGCAAATAGCAGGATCAAATACAATGTCAAATGTTCTGCACACGTGAACAGCATCCTTTCGCCCTTTTTGCGTAACTAAAATGCAGTTAGGTCTTTGTGCGTTTTAGTTGTGATATCTTACAATTAGATTACCGATTCGCCATCTTCATATAATAAGGTGGTTAGAAACTCAGCCACTAAAAGGCAGAAAATCCAATTTACCAAAATTGTGCTTTTTGCATAACTAACCATGTGTATTTTTACATCAGTATCTTGTTTCAAGTGCAATATGAAGTAATTTTATTCCTACTTTTTAAAATGTCCCGACTTTTTTTTTTTTAGGAAAAATTTGGAAATGTCCCGTCATTTCCAAAAACACATTGTGGGAACCTATGTAATGGTATTTTCCAAAAATGTGTTTTTTCAGTATTCCAATGGATTCTGGGAACACTCTTGGTGGGCTGTAACACTGAGGGATGAGTTTTCCCCCCTGTGTACTTCACTAAGCCATTTTTAACGGAAAAGAACAAAGCCCAAAGTGTCCGAAAATAACATGAACAACTGTACTACGTGTGGCAACCCTAGGGATTTTGCGATATCAATTCTCCTGTCCTTCACTATTTTCATGTAAAGAAAAACGGACAAGCAAACATCGCACTTTAAATTGCAAGATTTCCAGGTGCAATGGAGTTTACAAATTATTTCTGATATTTTTTACTTTGTTCTCATGCACTGGATATGTAGGTTAGTAATTTACACACGGGTAAACAGTCGTACAGTTAAGCATTTGGTAATTTTCTCACAATGATTTCGTGCATGGACATATAGGTTACTGCATATGAACAAGAAAATATTTTCGCAAATGGGGCACTAGTTCCGAAGAGGGGGAAACTTTCGTCACACCAATTTTCTACCATCACTTACGCTGTTGTTACCTCCGTACTTACGTTGTAGATTTGTTGCATCGATTTCATTGACGTGAACCAGCCCTTTGAAGTCCCTCCAATTTCACAATCTACTTGCACCCATGCAACGCGAAGGTCAATGCGAGCTATCATTATGTATTACTCTGCACACGTCTTTAAAAGTCTTCCACTGTTCGCACATCTCAATAAAGGAAATATCGAGTGGAAGAAGATTCATGCACAGACACAAAGTAATGTCAAGTCAGCGAAGGCGGGTTAGTTAATGCCAGGTTAGGTTTCATCCACTGCATCTTGCCATCGCCATAATTTACTTCGATTTCTAATTCCCATCCATAATTTACTTTCCACAACAGCAAATGATTCCTTCACAACCCATTCTGCTTTATTGTACATTAATTCGGGACGTTACCTTTTCATTGTTTGGTTGGAGACGGCTTTACCGAGATTTGAGATCACATGTTGAGCCTATTGGTCGAGTTTCATTCACCGCAATCAAAGAAAACCGGAGTTCAAAATGTAAGGGAAGGGACTCGTAATCAAGAAGACTGTTTTACCGAGATTTGAGATATTTCGTTCAAATTTGAACAATAGATTCTTTAGATCATAAAGAACCTAAAGGTAGAATTCAATTCACCGCAACCCAAGGACACCGGAAATACCGGGGTTCAAAATATAAGGCGAGGGAAATGTATCCCTAAAATCAAATTGCGCAGATTATAAACACTTGTAAATACTACACTGTAAATATTTTAATGAGTTTTATAAATACCCTAAGGGCAATGTGAGTACTTGTGTGAATATTAAAAAAAATGTATAAAAGAGCATATGATGTACCTAAGGTCACCACCTCCTAACGATTACGAACGGCTAAGTGTGCTCAATTTAAAATAAACCAAATTACCTTAAAGATCTAAATTTCTCATCATAAATTGTTCACTTTTTATATTTATGATTATAGGGATTTTATCCAATTTTTATTCTACAAGTAATCAATCTATGTCATACAACTGTCTCGTAGAGACCTTTCAATTACATATAATTGTCCATCTTAAGTATATAGATCTCACATCTTGCCTATGACTCCCTCTCCTGATTATATGAACCCAGATATTTCCGGTATCCTTGGGTTGCGATGAACGAAACCCTGTCAGTAGACTCTTTATGATCTACAGAATCAATTCCACAAATTTCATCGAAATATATCAAATCTCGGTATAGCTGTTTCCTTGCTTATGGTTCCTTCCCCTTACACTTTGAAAACCAGTATTTCCAGTTATCCTTGGGTTGCAGTAAATGAAACTCGGCCAATAGGCTACTTGTTCTAAACTTCTAAAGAATCTATTGTTCAAATTTGATCGAAATACATCAAAACAGAGTAAAGCAGTCTGCTACCCATTTTTCAATATTCACGGACTCCACAACCCTCTAACCGCATAATTTCTTCTGTAAAAAGGCACCTTTTAGTTCACCGCTCTACGGAAATTATCCCGCAAATACTTTAAACGTACACCGATAATGGTTAATAAATATGAGATTTTGGCATTACTATAGTAGTGACGTACTAATTTTAAAATCACGAAAACCGAACAAAACTCACACATTACATGTTCCTGGGAGGCGAGCGGTTTATGCAATTGTTTTCTTTCACTTTTCGTAGATTATCTTAAATTTGTGACCATACGAACGTGGAGGTTAGGTGCGGTCATGTATCTTTACAAAAAATATTTTTATGTTCACATTTATCACTAATAATTCTTTCTTTGCATTTTTCGTAAATTATCTTAAATTACTGATCATATGAACGTGGAGGTTAGGTGACTACTAAAAATTGGTCCGTCAGTTACTATAGTTAACCCTAACATTTCTTGCGTTAGTGTTATAGAATCGTATAGAAATGACGAGGGAAAGAGCATTCTGAAGGTTATTTAGCAGAGTATTTACGTAAGGAAAGGAAAAGGCCCCGAAACAATTGTACACGACTTTCTAATGGAAATTGGGAGAGTTAACACGCCTGTGTGCTGAAGGTATGTGTCAATATATATTTTGTAAAGATACATGACCGCACCTAACCTCCACATTCGTATGGTCACTAATTTGAGATAATCTACGAAAAGTGCAAGAAAACAATTGCGTAAACCGCTCCCCTCCCATGAACACGTAATGTGTGTGTTTTAAGTGATTTTGGTTTGATTTTAGTGATTTTAAAATAGGTCCGTCACTACTATAGTAATGCCCAGTTGCGTTCTTCGGTTAAGGCTTACTTTATCTACTCCAAACATCCACCATTCTATTGACCACTATTACAACTCTACATCATTATTTTTTTTTTAATTACGCCTAATTATCACTGACACTTTCATGCGTACAACTCGAGATATAGCTATCCAAAAAATAGTACGACACCCATCAAAACTCACTAATTTGTTTCAACACTGCTACTTACTTTCTTAATATTACATTTCTCTTATAAATCTTACTATTCTTAGGATTAGATAAAGTAAACCGAACCCTGCTCTTCTATCTGCTTAATTATACTAGACTATAAGCCCACAGAGATTCTACACTTTAGAAATATCAATAATTGCGTGCATGGGTTATGGGTCATCCAACTGCGGAAGGTGTGCGCTTACCCAACCTATGCTAGCAAGAAAGTTGGAAGTACTTGCAACTGCAGTCTTGGACTAAACGAAAGAAAGTGGATGCCCTATTACCAAGAAATGTCGCGCTCGTGTGAGAGAGATTCATTCATACATTTATAGATACATTAACATTAATGTGGTGTTTATCTTACCAGCACCAATCACAACAACATCGTAATTATTCGGGCGTTTAGTTTGAGTGTATCTACGTGATTCGAGATTACGACAACGAAGCAAATGTCTCGCCTTCAACATCGCAAACTATTGAACTATACAAATACACATACAGAGAAGCCAAATCAAGTAACAGTTCATTTTAGATAAGGTTTCCTACGCCGCTAGGCGCTCCGCTCACCGCTGCCCCTCGTTCTCGTTCCCGCCTTTACCCATCCATATCAAGCATCAGCTGTTGGACACGTGATCATCGTTCAAGGTGATATCGATCAGAATAAAAAAGTAAACAAATTATCAATAGAATCGATGATAAGATTATATCGATAGCTCGATACACTCGAGAACAATTAATCATTCGATTCTTTCGCAACCTATCATCCACCCAGCTTTTAACTGATTGCAAGCCGTTGATTTATTCAGGAACTCGAAAACGAACAATTTAAGAATCGTACAGAACGGCTAATATTGGTCAACAAAAAACAGAAAGACTGTACCGGTATATAAATAAAACAATAGCAGTTAAAATAAATATTCTAGCATATCTTAGAGTAATGAGAGATTTTAAATCAGGGAAACTAACCAAGATTTTATCCGAAAATTTAATGTACAGCCAGTACAGCTCTGGGCTATAGTATGTAAGTCCTAAGGCTGTCACAAGTCGGAGGATGAAGTCCCTTGGCAAACGTTCTTCTAAAAAAGACAAATGGAAATGTACCGATCATATTCTGTGTGTATGTACGGTACCATCCTGGGATTTGTCTAGTGCAGCTGATGTAATCCCTCGTAACCCTAAGCAAGGATGACCAGTAGCAGAGATCGAACTGGCGTTGTCCGCACTATATGTTGATCAGAAGTCCGTGACTATTAGACCACAGCAGACATGGAGTAAGTTGTGGATCGTTTTAAGGGTGGGTCAAGGATCAAGAAGATCACGTTTTAAGTTGGGTAAGATCAATCTTATGTGACCTACAACCCAATATGATCCATCACCCACACCGACCAGGGGTGGATTTCGGCCCTGGCCCGGCCTGGCCGGGCCAGGCTAAATGTTTTCACAGGCCTGGCCGGGCCAGGCTAAATCCTGCATGTTGTAGTCCGTAATACTTCAATTTTTGTTCCGTGGTTAACAAAAAATATTTTACGAAATCGATCGGAATAAAAGTTAAATTTTGTGTCAATTGAATGTTAAACTTATCAATACGTAGTTCCTGATTGCATAAGCTCTCACAAGCATTGTCATGTCATACATATATCTTTATGCATGACTAGTTTGTTTTTTCTTTCTTTCTTTTCAGAGAAATCTCTTCGGGGAATAATTGTACAGCTCCAAAGATACTTTTAAAGTCTCCAGGGTATTTGAAACTAGGTTCCATACGCTATTATTAATCTTTCTATTAATTATTACAACATTTCTGGGGTGTATTTGTGAGCTCTGGGAACAATACTCCTGGTACATTCCGAAAGAAACGCTCATTCTTTTCCAGATCTCTGCAATCGGGCCCGAATTTGGTACGTTCCGGCTCAGGCTCACATACAAAATGGACCAGCCCGAAAAGTGAGTAATTGTGTTCGAGCCATCTTTTCTAGCTGGGCCGGGCTGGCCCCGTTTTCCAAAATAGTATCGGGTCAGGCAAGTAGAGCGGAGATGCGGAATTTTCCTAATTCATACATCAGAAAACATCGCACAATAAAGTTTGCTAAATTTGTTGCTAGACGTTAAATTTGTTCTGTTTACCTTGCAAGTCGTACAGCAGTTTAAGAAAAAGAAACAATATCCATTATCAGACATAATCAGAAGTGTTAACAGGTTTGTCTATTTACAAACGAATTTAGAAAACTATAGTGAACTTTATTTTGCATGCACCATTCTGGTAACTTTGACTTCGGCCCGTCACGATTAAATGAATGCCATAATTGTTAAAATCCATAAGCATCCCTGCCCTAGGTGGGATCTGATCCTGCGACCTTGAAGACGTTAGCCTAACGCCTCAGACCACACAACTACCTCGTCGGCAAAAACGAATTTAGAATTTAATTTATTTTTAAGGCCTTTAGGCAACTTTGGCTCAGGTCGGATAAATGATAAGATGAATTGGTGGAACGAAGGAAGTAGGAGGAAACGGAAGAACACCGAGAAAACTCACTCACACGGTGTTTGTCTACCACAAAGCCCACATGGCATGAGCAGGGATCGATCCGACGACCCCTAGCGCCAGAGGTTAGTTTTCTACCAATTTAGCCACCGCGACCCAAATGAATTTAGAGTACGAACATATGCGAGTCAGTTATATTTCAAGCTATAAACTTCATTGTTATACAACAAGTTTTGTAGTTTCTACTATTTATTTCAGCTTTAGATATTAATTGCATTTCCAGAAGGACTCTGTTTTTCCAACCACTTTGCACGCCCACGTTTGGGTGAGAAATTAGCTTCTGCGAAATTGGTGAAACTACGACCAATATTGTTAGGTGTACAGATATATCACTTGGTCTTTTATTTTTTTATTTTTTTCTAATTTAGGAGGCCTTTCTATATATGGTTTGTTGTTGCTGAAAATCCGAGTAACAAGGAGATGCTGTGTTTTCCCTTCTTTCCCTGTCCTATCTCCTATTTCAACCATTCTTGTTTGCCACTGTGACTATAAATTATAAAAGCAACCACTTGCTGTCTTTAAAGAGATGGTACAGTTATTGAGAACTTGAAATCTGACATAGCACCCAGAGGGCTGAAAAAGGAGGTGGTTGTGGTGGTGGGGGGACGAGATGGAAAGAAAGCTGTAAGCCCACATGCATACGGCTAAGGGGTCTAAATAGTAGCAAAACATTGTTTGTGAATATTGCTTTTTTTTTTTCGGAAAGGTGAAAGCATAACCTCATGGGTTTATTTTTCCTTCTTTCTTTCTTTTTTATCTCAGGCGTATCAATGAGTTACTTGTTACTACATCTCCTAAAAACTTCTGAAGACTGCCCAGCCCCGCCGTGACAACAGGAAAGTTCATAGAGATTCTCTTTCGTTGTATTTTATTGCACCAATACCAGTTGTTTCTCTTTGTCTCAGCCGTGTTTTTAGTAAAAGAACCGAGGTTATTTATTATTTCCTTGCGTTATTTAGTAGGGTTTGTTCCACTACACCGCTGGGCCAATGTCTAAATGAGCAGGTTGTCGGAAAATTTTAATAAGATATGCAGTCTATAGTCAAATAATGCCGGCCAATTACTTCTATTGCCACTTCCTATAATAAAATGTAAGTCCATTTATTTCTCTCGACTTTCGACTCATTTGATGTTGAAGTTCGTTAGTTTGTTTCCTCTAGTGGGGCTTTGATTGACAGTTATAGTTCCAGACATTGCCTGTATGCGCTTTAATGTGTCAGCGTGTTTGTGCGCGTGTGTACAGTACGTCGTGCGTGATAATTATCTAGGCAGCGTGTCTGATAATTTAAAAATAGGTTGATTTAGGCTATGTCCAGAAAGTGACGAATCGCTGCATCGATTTTGATCCACAAACATTTTAGGTAGGTCAAACAATGTATTCTATTGTTCTATTACTTTTTGTTTGAGCTGTATAATTATTTTGTGTTAGGTGTGAGTGTAGTCTCTGCACATGAGTAAAATTACGTCCAAATACATTTTCCTGTAATGCTTTGATTCTCGTCACTCAGCGCCGCTGCCTCCCATTTCTTTTTTTTATCTCTATTACTAACAGGATTTCAATAAAATTTATTCATGGTCTTTATGCATCTTACAAGTCAGGCTCAGCTCGGGATAGGGCAGAGGAGAGGATGTTGGAGGGTAGTCGGCCAGGACCTAGTTTGTGTTTACCATCCAGGTGTTTACCTGGTATGAGTGAGGAAAATCTCAGTTAGGATGGGCAGACGCTAGGATCGTTCCCAGGGCCTTCCGATTGGTAAGAATACCAACTGACCTACGGCCGCCCGGTACCGGGTTTTGATATTTCTTGTACTTAATATGGAACGAAATATTCGAAACGTAAATATTCCACTGATCATTTTTCTTTCTTCATTTCCCGTCCTTATCTCCTTGTTTTCGTAATATTGAGTGCCCTTGGCTACAGACTTGTTAGCCTCTTGGAAAATACGACCCTGGTCTATTGAAACGTTGATTTTTCTTGGGGCTAAAGTAACACCTAAGGATATGAGTGAGTGAGTGAATTCTTATTAACGTTCTATACGAGTTGGTGAGTTTCTGAGGATGGGACCTACAGTGTTTGTTAAAGTGGACTCCGAAACACTACGTTCAATAGACCGCCGCGGGAATTGAACCCTGACCACGCCCACAGAAAGCGAGCACGCTAAGCTCTCGGTCACCCTTATATCAAGGTTCAATATGGGGAGCAAGCTTTGCTATCCAGCAATAAGTTTCTCAGTACTATGTAATGGCTTGTTTTTTCTCCATTACGGAAGATATAGAAAATATTAAATTAATATTTAAGTTATTCCGAAACGTTTTCTTTCTTGGAAAATGTTTAAAGATAATTGCAACTCTTTATATATATATA